>JAZBGX010000292.1:793-36198 GCA_037414775.1 Zonitis immaculata
GGCTGTACCAGGGTTCCACCGCGGCTACGCCGCGGCCTTTCATAAGTTAGATATAGAATTTACCTAATGTGTTTTGGAGGTGGTTTTCACCTCCACCCCCTTTTCCGACGGTGAAAACCACCCCTAACCGCCCTAAAATCAAACGACAATTGAGCACTTTCGAGGGTGGTTTTCACTTCTGAGAGGGAAGTGAGGGATGAAACTACCCCTAAGAGTGTCCAAGTAAAAGGTGAGAGTATAAACTACCCTTAAGTGCGTGCTAGTGAAAAAGCGGGGGTGTAAACCACCCCTAAGTGCGCACACGTTGCCCGTGGGTCTGAGGGTGATTGGTGGTGGGTGATTCTGCCCAGAATAATTCTGATGAATTCTCAATCAATTAATCAATCAATCAATAGATCCTCCATCCCCTTTGAAATAAACGAATCTCTAAGCATATATGAATTGATGTGTAATTGATCCTGTATGTACAAGTAAACAGCTCTGATAAATGTCAAATACCAATCAATCAATCAATCAATCAATCAATAGATCCTCCATCCCTTTCGATATAAACGAATCTCTAAGCATATATGAATTGATGTGTGATTGATCCTGTATGTACAAGTAAACAGCTCTGATAAATGTCAAATACCAATCAATCAATCAATCAATCAATAGTAATCTTCCACTCCTTTGAATCTATCATGAGCGATAGTCCCGCACCCCGTAAGCTCTTTCAATGAATCAATTATTATATTAGTGAGATCTTGTATACACTTGAAATTTTACAATAATTTAGGTTATCGATTGATTTGTCTATTTGACTGTCCCTGAACTATCACTGAGTACAAAGAACCAAGTGCATGAACATCGTGAGAAACTGTGGTAGTCATCATATTCCATGGGAAAATAAGCGATGGTTTCCGATCAATATGAAATACCCTTTCAGTTTGCATCTAAAGCTCACTTCATATCGATTAAACGCATATCCTAAGTCCGCTGACGTTAATGTCATGACATCATTACACTTTCTTACTGTGTATTAGTAACAATTTCACGTTTGACGTCCGTTTTTGGTAAAATAAAACGCTACATATTATGTTGGAGCTTATTTGTTACGCTTAAACAAATTCGTTACATTAACGTAAAACGCAACTGCGACCGATTTGATTTTCAAGTGTGAACAAGAATTAATAAATTTTTGCAAACGGTTGTATTTTCTACTCTTCTATAAAATAACAATCTTCATTCAATATATTCATTTTTTAATTATTGTTAATAAGTGAACAGACCAAATAAGAAAAAAATGTCAAGTGAAAAAAAATACAAATTTTGGATGAATTTACTATACCATCAACGTTAGAAGTAAGTACTTCAAAATTATTTTTTATTTCTGTTTATTGTAATTGTTCTTGCAAATTGTTCAATAATTCAATCATAATTTTTTTTTATTTTAATTTTCCAATCTCTTCTTTTTAAATTTTTATTTTAATTTTTCTACATTTTTTCTCTCAACTTGTTTTCAAATATTTGTTCTCTCTTACTCGTTTAGAGATTCTAGTTTCTAATTATTTGTCAATTTTTCTATTAATTAAGACTAATATTGAATTTGATTTTCAGATTAATGAACTGGCGCAAGTAGACATTGAAATGATTGTCTCGCCGGAGCATCAATTGAAGTTAAGGGCATTGAATCTTAGAGCAGTATATTAAAATTTCTCTTAAATATTTATGTTCCGTAGAACCAACTCAAGGATGATTGCTTCCTGTTCTGCAATCAAGAACAGCAAAAACAATATGAACAAGAACAACAGCAACCAATACAACAGCATCAGCAACAACCACAACCACAACAACAAAAACAACAACAGCTACAACAACAAGAGCTACAACAGCAACAACAGAAAGGAATAGGGAAAGGCAAAGGGCAATATTACAACGAATATTTGCAAAATTGTTGTTGTGTAGAAAGTGAAATAAGTGAAGAACTTAGTGATGACTTGAGTGAAGACAATGAATCAGTTATAACGTCAGTTGATGACGAACTATTTACATGCGAAAGTCGATTGAAAAGACTATTGGAAAAACAAAATCGTGACATTATGAAACAAAAAGTGCGTGCGATGGCTCTGAAGAAAAAGTTGAATGAAGTGGTTGAAACAATTAACAAGTATAAAAAAAATAGAGATAAAATTATATCAGTATTAGACAGCTATGAAGAATTAATTCATAAGCATAAACAATAAATTAGTGTTAAAATTTTACTTTTAGTTTTTCTATTATTTTATTAATTTTGTTTTTTAATTAGTTTATAGTTTTAAATTTAGCGCTCGCACTTTTTGTTTGCCTGTTCTTATTTTGTTTAGTAACTATTTTTTAATTTTTTTCTTTGTATGTTTTTAAATTTTTTTAATTTTTTAATTTTTTTTTCACTACTTTTGATTTTTTTAATTGTAATTGTAGTCATATAATATTATTTTATTATTATTTATGTTTGATTTTTGTTCTGTTTTTTTATTTTGATTACTTTTCATTTTTTTCTTTTGTTTGTTCAAATCTCAATAAATTTGATCTAATTCAACACTTGTTGGTTTAATTTCTTCATTAAATTCTTTGTCTCCTATTTTATTCTATTTTTAAATGTTTTTATTCCATTTCTTGACAATACTCTTTTTACGCAATGAATTCATTTATTTATTTTTTTAAATTTTACAAGTTCAAAAGCCCTCATATGGATAAATGCTCAACAATTTTTTTCAGTTTATGAAATTAACATCATAAACAATAGATCAATTACACAACTTTATTTGAATTATACACACATAGATGAAAAGAAACAACAATTATATTAATAATACAGTACAATGGCAAACAAACATATATAAAATAATAATTGATTATTTTCAATTGAAGCAATCTTGTTTATTTGAAGAATATATAAACATTATCATAAAGCGTTTTCATTCAAATTTTTTTATTATTAGGTATAAAAAGATTCATTCTCTCATTCCAGCTTCAAATTGAACCTCAGTTCCGGTTCTTCTTGAAATAATAACTCGGAATGTGTTTAGCTCCATCCGCTTTGCGTATAATGGCTTCAAAAGAGCACGGAATACACATCTCATTTGACACGTCGCACTCTCCGCCACACTTTACACATTTAAATTTAATTGGAACAACCATGATTTATTCTATTCCTTTTTTTTTTTGTTTTTAAACGAAATGTATTGAGCTGAATTTGTTATAACAATGATAAATAAATAATCAACGCTTTATATATATATATATATCAAAGTTCATCATCTATTGAACAATATTCTTGAAATTATTGTACAATGCCGTTACATTTGTTAAGGCACACATACAATTTAATGTAATATGAAAACTGCAACACGGTTCAGATTTAACCAGTCTCGGAGCTTATGGCAATTCTACGACTGCTACTTGTTTGTATAAAAATGTTTCAATATATTCTTTTTTCTCCAGCCCTTTGACATAAATGATGTTATATCCATCAATCAATTGATTTATGATCCTTCCTAATTCTTCCACATTCACAAATCCATCGTTCCATCTCAAACCATGATGGTTCTTCATAAGCCACGTGGCTTGTCTTTGATACGATAATGATAGATTATTAAAACTGTAAGGTGGTTTGAATATAAAATGACTTATCTTGAAGCCATCACTAATAGCCAATTCTTTTGGCAAAAACTTATTATCGAATACTCCGAATCCTTGAATATCAATGAAGAGGGACATTATTGTAACACTCTCAAAATCACAAACTCGATAAAATATAATCACTTCAAATGCGTTGCACAAACAAAATAAATTATTGTCCAATTAAATTTTTCAATTACAATGTGGACCTTTACAATTAACTATTAACTGAATATTGTCCAACAAATTATTTATCTCATATTTCAATTTCTCCAATATTTATACACCACCCTATCCCTACCATATCCTTACAGCCCTACTGCGCATGCCTGCCCGACGCATCCATCAACTTGTGTATTCAAACTTAACACCTCACTACCAATATTAGGAAATAAACATGATAAAGAGAATAAAACATAAATTGTACATTATATATAAATTTTTTTATTCATTTATTCACATTTTTATGTGTTAATACATAATTATTTTGAGTTAATCATTGTTCTTTTAAATTGTATACTCTAATTTAAGTAAATGATGGATCTCTTCTATATATCTTAACAGCAAAGCATGATCCCAGAGTTTTTCTCCTGAGGTTATCCATCGAGTTTCGCAATTATAATCTCGATGTACCTTGCGGTAGCCCATCTGACGTGCTTGATGTTCATTCAGATGTATTATTTTACGATCTGGTTCATAGAGACCATGTTTCGTAGTTGTGTGCCAGCCAAGATTCTTGCCCAGCACTATATGATTTGCGTTATATGGGCAAACCACCATGACATTCACCATTGGATATGACATGCATGCAAACTTGCTCTTTTCGATTCTTTCTTTTATTAGAGTTAAATAATTTTTCATCTCCATTCTAAATTTACAATTTGTTTCTTTAAATCAACTTTAATTATAAGCTACACTAAAGAACTATTTAAGTTGTAGCTTCTTTTATAGTTAATCACCGAAGCATATGTGGGGATAAAAGCTTATGGTGGGAGCTGCGAGCCCGCCCAAGCATCCACCAACTTGCGAGTTCAAACTTCCCGCCCCCACCACCAAATCTATCACGCACGCCCGGCCGGCGCATCCACCAAAAATCAAATTCAAATTTCCCGCCCCACCACCATTCCCAACGTGCATGCCCGCCCGGCGCATCCATCGACTTGCAAATTACAAATTTTCGCCCCACCACCAACCCCAACGCGCATGCCCGCCCGGCGCATCCAGCAACTTGCAAATTTCAAATTTCTCGCCAAAAGTGGCCCAGGATCGGCATTATATAACTACTTGAGGGCCTACAATACAAAGCAATTTATTAGCGATCATTCTGAGATTCAGAAAACACGAATATGTTCTAGCGGCGAACATATCAAAAATGTATCGCATGATCTTAGTTAAACCCGAACAAAGAAGTATGCGGAGAATATTTTGGCGATTTAAACAATCTGATGAGATCGGTTGTTACGAATTAAATACAGTCACTTACGGAGCTTAAGAGTGCGAACAAGAATTTCTTTTAGTAAGTGCAGTAATCAAAAACGATTTCTACGTCGACGATCTTTTGAGCGGTTCGGATTCCGAGACAGGGTTATTGGAGCTCCAACGCGATGTATTAAATATATTGTCAAGTGCAGGGTTTGAGTTGCGGAAATAGATTTCCAACAAGCGAGAGCTATGTGATCAATTCCATGTGAATAACGAATTAGAAGCTCGTGTTATTTCCTTTGGTGAGAAGGAAGCAAACAAAACGTTAGGAATTCTGTGGGATGCAAAGTCAGATACAATTCAGTATACCATTGCTCCAATCACACAACAACCAATTGTAACCAAACGCAGAATTCTGTTCATTATTTCACAAACATTCGATTCCCTAGGATTATTAGGTCCAATTGTAATTGTAGTAAAAATTCTAATTCAAAAACTGTGGCAAGCAAAAATAAGTTGGGATGAAGCCATACCTCAAAAATTTCATACATTATGGATACAATTTCACCATGAGCTACCTATACTCGATAATATAGAAATTCCTAGACAAGTCATTGCTTCAGAATCAGTTTCGATAAAATTGCATGGCTTTGGAGACGCGAGGGAACGAGCGCATGGGGTGTGCATATATATTAAATTGTTGACAATAGTCAACAAGGCTGTTATGCGCAAGGTCCAGAGTAGCACCAACAAAACAGCAAACTCTACCGAGATTAGAGTTATGTAGTGCGCTCTTGCTAGTTCAATCAGTACAGGAAGTGAAGGATTCGATTAAAATTAGACCGCGAAAAACCCTACACATAATAATTCAATCTTTGTCTAACGTACGAAAATTCCTATGTTTCCACTACCTATCTTTTTCCTGCTTAGACGAATTAAGAAAAAGATAGTAAACACCGTTATTAGCTATCTCTGCCTATTCAATAGACTTGAATGAGCTCTGGAATTAAGTAGTGGTGGTATAAACATGCAGTCTTGGGTCCACCTTAATCACGCTTGAATTTGTTCGACCTCTTTCTAACGTATTGAACGGAATGATCGTGGGAGGGTGACAGACCGATTTTGATATGTTTCTATTAATCTTAGCAGATATGTATCTGAGAGTGACATTACAGCTACTGTAGAGTCTGCGTTGACGGATTGTATTAAAGATGTTAAAAAACTTGGTTTATCTTGGAAAGAGGATAGTTGTCCTTGGAACGAGGTTGATATTCCTCGAGATACCAAAAACTTAAAAGAACAAAATAATGCAGAGTTTGACGATAAGCTTGGTGACATGAATTGCGAGTAGGAATCTCAAAATAAATTAGAACTCGCAGAGAAAAACATAGTTACTTTCCACATATTAGTGTAGACATTCTCAATGACGCGCAGAATGAAGATTCTGTAAATGAAAACAACATGCTCATCGATTTATCAGCTATATCTTCCAATTCTAACGCTATTGATGGAATCATGTTAAAAACGTATAATAAGATCTCGAATAAAACGGAACAAAATATTATTCCTGAGAAAAACCCTTTTGTTGAAGTGAGATTTTTAACTAAAAAATCCGAGGCAAAATCTGTACTAATTCGGAAGCCTTATCTTTGTTGGCTTTTAGAACAACCAGGAGAAAAAATAAGTGTAGACAGAATCCAAAGATTCGTGAAAGGTAACAAAAAAAAAAGCATATTTATGAGTGGAAGAACTGTTAATTGGGCAGCAAAAAACAAATCCAAAAAAAGTTTTGGTTGCTGACTGGTGCATTTTTGATGGACCTGCAAGTGTACTTCAAGAGCTACTCAACAATATACAAGACGAGAGCAAAAATATTTATGACGGATTTTTTTCCACGAAAATATTTGTAGCGCATATTTTATTCTTTGAAGATGGTGCAATGGGGCATCCACTTTCGAACAGTTCAGTAAGGTGCATATCTATTTTTTTTTTTGTAACATCTCAGGGTTATCTTATTACTGCCAACATACATCATACATTTCATAAACCTTTTCAATATTATAAATACACCATTTCGCCGCCAATCATACATGACGCAAATTTGAAGCTCAACATGGACTTAGATCAGTTAAAATACAAAATACATGGAAACAGCTTTCATGACAAATCTCAAGAAGAGACTTATCAAGAGAATGACAGTGTGGGTGCCACAAGATGTAAGAGGAAGAAATATATAATAAGCTCAGATGACAGTACTGATACTGAGGAATTTTTGGATTTACAATATGATCTTAATGAATCGAATGAAAGGATTTATTCAAGTGCCTTCTGCGAAAGGTTCTAGAAAACCATTTGTTGCTAAAATAATATCTACAACTCCTCGTATATGCACATTTTTAAAACGAAGTGCTAAAGTAACAAATAGTTTTATTTTTCCACAACAAATAGACGAAGCTGAAATTCAACCAACTGAAATTCTATGCAAACTATCTTTGCCAGTTATAGAACGGGGTAATTATATTTTCAATGATTTAATAATAGCAGACCCAAAAAACAAAAATTTATTTTGATTATGTTTCAATCACCGTGCAATGAGAAATTATCCAAGTCAGTGGTGGTCTTGGAATGGAGAACTTTTGTCCTGAATGAATGAAGTTTGAATCGTTCGTTTGTTAAGTTATGACACATCGTGACATCAGTAGAATTTGTCATTAATTTTATATCAATTTTGACGACTAAAATTGTGGTAATGATTGATGTAGCTTTTACACTTTTTTTTTTAATCCATGACCGTCCTCAACCTTGATAATTTCTGATTTCACGGTACATATCTAATGTACCTATATTATTATTTTGTTGATTTTATACTTCACATTTTATAGTTAATTTTTTGTATTTTATATTTTTATGTTAATTTTTCATTTTTCTATTTTTATAATTTATTTTTTTATATTTTTGTATTATGTTTCAATTTTTCTATTTTCAATGTTTAATAAATGATCAAATAGATTTTACCAATATTATTTAACCATGAATTATGTAAACAGATGAATTAAGATGTGCCTCTTTATTGTGTCCTCATTTTAGAGAGAACATAGGTAGTCCTAATCGAGTGACAAAATAAGTGGATAGCTCTCTTATTTTTAAAGATATGACAATACTTTTCTGAGCAAACTTGAACAGTTTCTTGCCATAGATTTTTTGAGATAGGTTACATATCATTGCGACTTCCGGTAAAACCGGAAGTGACATCAACTTAGTTTTTCAAATGAAGCATTATGTATATATTACAATACTTGAGTACATTGTTCAATCGTCTTTAAGAAAGCTCTTGAGCATCATATGCATGAAACCAATAATTTTTGGGATACTCGTCAAATAATAAATTTATCAAAGTAGGCAGAATAAACAAAAATATTAAATAATTTTGACTGATTCTCAGATAAGCGCTGGAGATTGATGCAATAATTTCGAATAATGTCAGATATTCATCTTTTTTTTTATCAGCTTCCAGAGCATATCATTTCAATAATATTGTGAAAATAGATCAGTTTGTGAAAACAATAATTTCTAATAATTGTTTTTATATATTTACTTCTAAATAAATGATGTATTATCGTTTGAAATCATTAAAAACTTCAATTATTATCAAAATGGATAGTAATTTTTGTTATTTAATCAAGTT
The DNA here is from genome assembly GCA_037414775.1 of Zonitis immaculata. Lineage (NCBI taxonomy): Eukaryota > Metazoa > Arthropoda > Insecta > Coleoptera > Meloidae > Zonitis > Zonitis immaculata. The sequence continues at coordinate 9,543 of JAZBGX010000292.1, forward strand.
CTTTTACTGAATCATTGGTTGATTGGTTGTTTAATGAGATTTTTCCGATACTGGAGACGACGGATATTTGGGACAAAATGACTGTTCCGAAAATGTCCCGTCTAAGCGGAATAGACTATATATAGTTGTTTTCAACCATAAGTTTGTAGTTAGTATGTATTCATTTACTGGATTGTTTTTGATGGGAGTTAACAAAATTGGAAATCGACGGAATTCAATTGAAGTACACGGAATTCAGTGGAATTCTCTGGAAGTCAGTGGAACTCAATTAGATTAAGTGAAGGTCCATGGTATCTAATGGAAATCAGTGGAAATCAGACTCAAAAGGCAATCTGGTGTACAGAATTTTGTCGGAGGTTTACCCCTCGATCATAGCCTGCTCAATTGCATAAGTTAACCTGATGTTATTATCCATCTCCTTTGAAGAAGTTAACAGATGTTTAGAAGTGATCTCAGTCGAATAAAAAAAAGAACGACAACTACTGTAGTCAGGTACATCATTTTTTCGACAATCCAACCAGTTACATATGCTTAAGCTTGATTATCTTCACACTGTAGATTACCAAGATCTAAGATGTTGTATTCGTATGGAGCGGAAATGTTGGATGCGATTGAGGTATCTGACTGAGATGAGCTCGAGGAACATGTCATCAATTCAACTAAATTTGAAAACAATTCACAGTCGTCTTCTTCACAATTACCCTGAGTTTTTGGAGATACAAAATTATTTATTAAAATGATTTTTAACGCGGCTGTAAACTGATGGCTGGTCGGATTAGTATTACTAAAACCATGTTACCTAATGCACGAGAACAAATTTTCCACAGGATCTTGATTAAGAGCGTGTGTACATAAATAATATAAATTTGGCTAATCCAGGAGTTTTTGTCATAAAAAAATGATGGAATGGATAGTAATTCCCCATCCCCGTATAAACGAATATTGAATTATCAAATTTTTATCGGAATCTAAATGCAATAATTTCCAGTTTGAAAGTTGTTTTAAGATATCTGCCCAAAACTGTAAATGTGGCAAATTTGAAAATTTTGAAAGTTGTTCGCGTTTTATTGGTACTATCTAACGCATCGAATAATTTATCAATTAAATCTACAAATTCTGCTGTATGAAGTGACTCGGAAGGCAATCTGCTTGTAACGGCAGAGGTCTCGATGGCAACTGCCACGGACGTGTTGAGTTGAGCAGCAGCAATCTTCATCCTCATCTTCATAAATGTGACGCGAAAATTATAATATTCTGATCTGAAATATATATATATATATTCTGATCTGAACGCAATCTTACATCTAAGAAGAGCATTGCGGGTATCCTTAAGAAGGTGAGAGGATCAAAAATTGTTACTATGAGGTGATCCTGGACAAAGAAATGAAAAGAACTTTGTATGGGATGGGGGTTCAGCACACAGATCAGTCAAGGCTTTTTGATTAGCGGCTGCCTGGTCACACACGGTGCCCACTACATTCAAACCTATATTCTGAAGCTTTATGATATTTTCTGTAATGAGAACTTTGAGATTGAAGGAGACAGTGTTTGTAGTGAAATAATATGAAATACTTTGTTTCCATTGTCGTCAGATACCTCGGACCATGAAAATAAGTGCATGGGTGGCACGTTTGTTGGATCTGCCTAAAAATCCAATGTCTTCAAATCCTACAATATGTTGATTATATTGCTCGTAATGCAAACCGAGGCTGATGCTCATCTCATCGAAAAGTAAAACACAAAATCGATCTGAAGGATCCATTTTGTTGACACGTATTTTTAATAAGTTGAATATATGTGGATTTATACCGGTAGAGAAATGTATTTTTGATCAACTGGTCTTTGAAATTCGCGTACTTGATAACTGGCAATAATGTCGCAAATAATTATATAAAGGAGGACTTCTTTTATATAGCGACAAAGCGAAGACTCTGTCTTTTTGAGTCCATTTCCGGGCATTCGAATGTTTCAATGCATTTCGAAGTTGAGAATTAATAAACTCTCTAGTTGTATAATTTAAATGTTCATCAATAAAACCAAACTTCCCCGAGTCATGCGAATTTTGTAAAACCTAAATTTTGTCACGTTCTTCTTTAAATAAATATCTACGTTTGGATAATTTGGAAGAAGTACTCTTATAAATTTCACACAAAAACGATTTCCGCGGTGTAAATTCTGCTTTTGGGAATCCAATTTTCGCAAGAATACCTCTTTTATCTACCTGTAAAAATGAAAACTTTTCCGTTGATACATTTCCAGAAACAACTGACTTACAATAATCGTGATCATTAACAATAGAATGATGAACATCTTCATAATCCACATTATTAAAACAATTGCAAGTATCAAATTTGGAAAAGGATTCATCTATTGAACCATTTAAAGTCTTTTATTGGCTTTGTGAAACAGACAAAGGAGAAGAGACATGTAAACAAGAGCAAACTGTAGTGTCGCAGTATAAGTTAAAAAGTTACAACTGGCCTAGATACGCAAGGCAAGAAGCATGAAAAATTTATGAAATAACGGGACATTTAAAGTGTGACATGAAAAGCTTATTATTATTGTCCGATTTTTAGGTAACAAAAGAACCTATTTTTGTCTCATCTTAAATTGTGTCTGCATTATATAATAAAACAGGAATTATAGATAAACTTCAACCATATATCCAACTTTTAAGTTTGAATTTTCATTGTTATAAACTATTGGTTGTAGGTGTACGTCAAAAAATATGTTCAAAGAACAAGTTTTATTATTATTACTGTAACTTATATACTCTTGAGGAGAGTTCATTAAAATGATACATTTTCCTAATGGTTCAACTATTATGCAACAACAAAAATTATAATTAATGAAACTACTTGCGATCGCAGAGAATCGATTCCTGGTGGCAATTTTGGAAAACAGGACACGTTACATTGATGTCTTAGTTGTCTATGTAATACACGGTAATATATACACATTAATAAAAGTTATTCAGCTTTTCCTTCTATTAAGAGGAATATTATACAGGGAATTGCATATAAACCATTAAGTAATATAGCCTCTGAAGCCTCGGCCTGTCCTATTTCTTTTTTTTCTGAAATGACCCTTAAGTACCTGATTGCAAAAATAGATGACAAAAATTTGTAAAAGAAATAAAATAGGAAAAATACACTTCTTTTAATCGTAGATTACAATTATATTTGATATAATGATAATAATAAATAATTGATAATTAATAATTAATAATCACAATAATGATGATAATACTATTCTATAGGTACTGTCCAAAAATTAGAATATTGACAATTATATCGGACAAAGGTAATGAAGTAATTACCTGCCAGTTTGTTAGTTTTGTCAAATATAAAGAATATTATCCATTTCTAACTTGGAAATTTCAGATTGAAAAGGCCTCATGTAATAAAATAAATAAATAAATTTGGAAATAGCCAATATTCAGGTAAATAAGTATTTTTATATTTTTCGTTTCCTCGTTTTTATAGAAGAAGGGTAAATATTTCAATTGCATTTGGTTGTTCAAATCATAGAGTCGATGTTTGTTCACATATCACAATATTTATATTGAATGTAATTTATTCAATAATGGCATCTTTTCTCAGTCTCAGTTTGTGAAATTAACAATGTTGCCCGTTCGACTAGTGATAAAACCTAAGGGCCCGGTGGTTATTTTACACATACTGTCTTAAAGCTAGAGAGAAATACCAAATATTTTGTATAAACAAAAAGGATAAAGGGTAGGTAAATTTTTAAAAGAATAACGGTATTTCAACCCAAACAGACATCTCCACCCCGCTGATTGGCTGACGAAGAGTGACCTGAGTATCCTAAGACCTTATATTGACAATTCGAGCTGTATGAAAAAAATTATTCAGGAGAAAAGATATTTAATGAAATTTGTACTTAAACCTTATGGGTAAGTAACTTTTGTTTCAATCTAAACATGATTTTTCTACAAGAGAAAGTAAAGTAACAGTTTCTAAGTTCCAATCAGAAATGGTATAATCGATATTGTTGTGCCCCGAATTATAACTCTTGGGCAAAAAAAAAAACAAAAGCATCAGTTTTTATTTATTTCCACATAAAGACGCAGTTGTGTAAATTAAATCATCAGGTAGTTTAGAATCAATTAATCGACGGAAACTTTGGATAGATAAATTGAGAACTGGCAAAAAAGTTAGTCAATATATGAAGGTCTCATCTTTACATTTTACAGGAAATGATTTTTTCAAAGGTAATTCTTACTCCATAGACGAATAACATATTTATTGATCTCTTTGAAAAATCAGGTAACAATCAGCGAGAACGTTCAAAGAATACAGCAATTCTGTCACTTAAGTTACTACTATCATCTAACATAGAAAAGAATCTAAGAAAGATAACTAAAATTAATAAACCATTGCAAAATGAATGTCCTGGTTCTATAGAGGATAAAATTGAAGAACCGGAGGTCCCTCGTGAAGAAGAAATGATAACCGAAGAAGCCCTAATTAGTTTACTTAACTCAGATCCTCAGTATACAGGCCCTAAATCAATTCGTGACATTGGTTTGCAAACATATAGACCATTTAGTAACACCATAAATTCTTTCATACAAAGTGATAAAGCATTGTGTACTTTTATAGGTTTACAAAATCACAATCTACTCCAATCAATATTAGTGACAATTGATTTAATTTATAAAGACATTCCTTTACATGAATTGAATATTGAGGAACGAGTTATTTCAACATTTATCAAATTAAAGTGGAATTTAAGTTACACACTTCTGTCATTATTTTTTAGTATGTATGCGAAATGATAAGGCTTTTAGGTACAGTCTCAAAACAAGCTATCATTTTCCCAACTAAAGAGGAAACAGATCACAATATACCCAAATGTTTTGAGTCTTTTTCAAATACTCAAATTGTACTAGATTGTACGGAAATTTTTGTCCAGAGACCGAAATGTTTGTGTTGTCGAATTCGCTTCTATTCTCATTATAAAAGAGCATACACTGTTAAATTTATGACAGAAGTATCACCTGCTGGATTAATAACCTTCGTTAGTCAACCTTATGGAGGGCGTGTCTCCGATAAATTTATATTTGAAAAAAGTGAAATAATAAATCGATTAGATAAAACTTCAGCTGTAATGGCGGACAAAGGTTTTTTAATTGAAGATATTTGCTTAAGACATCATATTCAGCTCTAACAACCCCCATTTTTTAAGGTGTAATCAGCAACTTAGTACGAAAGAAGCTTGTGTGAATACTCAAATAGCAGCCGCACGAGTTCACATTGAACGATCGAATCAACGGATTAAAATTTTTCAAATTTCAGGAGGAAACTTATCATGGTATTTAGTGAACTATATTGAAGACATATTTAATATTGCTTGTGGTATAACAAATTTATCAAATACAATATTCAGTGATAAGAGATTTTGAAATAAGAAATTTGATTTTATTTTGAACTGTTATCTATTGCTTTCCTCGCAAATTACATATAACATTTTTTTCAATATAATTTCTTTTAACTTGAAACAACTTTTTTATATGTGTATGTTTCATCGTAATCGATCTCCAAAATTACCATACTTTTATCGAATGAACAAAAGATGGGAAAATAACATTTTTGTTAAATTTAAGAGAGCTAAGCCCAACTGTACTTGACCATTATGTTTACGATTTGTTTTCAAAATATATATTTTTCCATCTTCTTTCACGTAATCTAATTCACCTATAATGTTATTAATTGACTTCTCTTTCCCTGAAATAAACAAACCATTGATAGGCTTATCATAATGAAATATACATTTCACTTGCAAATGGACATTTGATCCCCAGTAATGCAATGGGGGTGTCATTGCTGTCCAAAATAATACTACCTAAAGAATATCCTAACCATTTATTGTCGGGACATACTACCAGCCCAGTCTCTATGGAAGTTGTTCGTGCAACAGGTTCTGCTTTACTTCCATATTGCGTATATTTGCGAGTAAAACTTTTTGGTCAAAAATATTTTAGTGACTTTTGTGGCCAATTATACCCACCATATACAAATATTTCGTAAATTGTAGACCCTGTCACACGAAACTGTCTTTCTTTAAACCACCTAGAGAGATTTCTACACGTTTCGGTCAAAATTGTCTCTAGATGATCGTTAAACAACTCACCAAGTTTTGAGAAACAACAGGATTTAATTGTCACTGGGAACAGTCCCAGTTCCATCATTACCGGTGAATGGCAGGCGTTATTCAAGATATCAGTCGCTGTATCATTTGTAAATACACGATTTGTTGATATCTTTCTGCCTACCCTGAAATAATATAAATTCATAATATATCTATACATATAAACGTTATAGTAGTGTAATTACCTGTGGACAGCTAGAGCCGATTTTGGAAGCCTTTTAATGAATATATATTTAAAATTTCTTCCTGTAAGTAACTGCTAATCCCACTACAATTAACAATATTGGAATCAAAACATGGCAATTCATTTATTGAGAGTGGCCGATGTAATGTTTTGTATTATATAACATCTATTTAAGATTTTATATTAATTATTATATTTATTAATAATACAAAAACACTAGTTACAATTATCAATGTATTCGATCTCACTTGAATCCCATTCTCGATTCTTCTAGAACAACAACGACGGTGTATGCCACGAACTATACACGTTGCGTGTAAATGACATCCCCTTTTTTTATAAGTTGAGCTTATTTGGTGGAACTACCCTTCTATGGAGTATAGAAGGAAGGAGCAACATCTGTTATGAGACTATGGAGTGTAAAGCGAAGGAGGAACTTCTCTATGTTAAAAAGTTTGGCCCAAAATGGGGTGTTTAGAAGGCGCCACAATAGATTCCTGGGAGAGTTTGAGAGAAAGTGATGACCGTCATTAGAATGAGACAGAGTCAAACAAAAAAAATTGAAAATCGCCTACTAAGGTGAATATAATGAAAATATTAAGATAAAAAATGAAAAAATTGGGTAAATTTTAATTTTAATTAGAAAAAAATCCAAAAATATGAAAAAAAATTAAATATAAATTGAATTAAGAAAATGATTTCCGAAAAAGAGTGTTTAGAGGTCGCTCGTGTCGATTTCTGGGTGACTTGTCGATTCACATGAAGCTAGCGCTTTATGGAACTTGTAAACAACTTGAAGTTAGCACAAGTGGGCGAACGTATTGAATAGATTTGATAAATTGTTTATATTTAATTTTTTTTCATATTTTTGGATTTATTTGTAATTAAAATTAAAATTTACCCAATTTTTTCATTTTTTTTACACTCCATATACCTTTCTTCCAGATCTAGTCGTCTGAATTCCGACAGGCTGTGATATTAATGGTTGTTCAACTGCTGTAGTGTTTTCTTTCTTGTTCTTTTCAGTGGTTTCATTATTTCTCAAGGACCTACTATTTCTTTTCAAGGTTTTATTCTCTGGTGTTTGTACCATAGACTAATATAATAACTAGACCCCGAAATCTGCCTGGAAAAGCGCGGCTCGTAAATATAGCTGTGAAGCAGGCCTCGTATATTCGTACCGTACACGGTACGCCTACGTCACGACATCCTCCTATGAAACAAGTGAGTGGCAAATTTCATTTTACTGTAAATAGTATAGTTTGGCAATGTATAGTAGTATTCTATTTTTGAGATAGTCTTACTACAGTAGACCAGAGAAGTGGTGGAAATAACCTCGCGACGTTACGACCGATACTTCAGTGGTCGACTCTACCCAAAATTTGCCTCCACACTATTTATTGTCCATGGGTGTAGCAAGTCGGGTTGCAATACTCAAAATATAACGTAAAACTTGAAAAAGAACTTAATATTTTGTTAATATGAACGTTATATACGTAATTTATATATGAAAAAAAGAAATAATGTCAATATTTTGAAATTTTTATACATTTGATTGTGAATTATTTAGATAATGTACTTAATTTTAAATTAAAATCGGTAACAATATTTATTTTTTTGAAAATATAAAATTTATAAATAACATTGAACATTAACAAATAATACAACATAATATGGGAAAAGTATTTATAAATTATCAAATAATTATAAATTTTATTGTGTTGGCTCTGATCGATATAAGATGAACTAAAATAATCAATGTAAAGATAGAATTATTAAGATAAGTGAATGCATTAAAATGATCAAATCATTCTTATTTATGTTTCATTTGCTGTATATTAACGAAAGGGACGTTTGTTGTAGATTATATAAATCATTAATTCGGAATTAAAAATAATCAGGGTTGATCTTCTAGATGAAACTTTAGAAAATAATTGATGAAACAAAAATTTTTTTAATTTAGCAATTTTAGTTTGCTGGATCTTCTAAATAATATCACCATCAATTTCGGATTTAAATACCCTTATTTGGAAATTCCAAATCATCACAGATACCGACAATAAATTTATAAGTAGAAAAAACACAAAAATTAATTTAAAATTTGTTTTAATTCAGACAATGCGGATTTACTATAATAAAGTCTTATAATGAAGTAAATCTGTATTGTTTTAATTGAAACAAATTTATTATTATTCTCCCTGTATTTTCCACTTTTAAATCTTTAATGTATTGGAATTCCCAAAGAAAATACCTCATTATAATTTATTATCTAAAGCGTATGGGATATTTTCTCAAAAAGAATTATTTCAATATTTCGGCAATATTCAAAAGATCACTACTATTGAAAATCTTTCTTTCGTATTTATGTATTTTGTTGTGAAAGTAATGCTGATTTTAAAATTATATTAGAAAAGTAAAAATTTACGACGCCAGTGGCTAACGCCCCGTTCGACGCGCGACATTCTAAGGTGCGCATACACGTCCGAGGCCTGGTTATCATTCATTTTTGAGAATTTAGTTGACTATTATTGATTAAATTTACGTCCATTCATAAACTATAATTGAATATTCACAGGAATTGGAGAATAAAATATTTGATCAAGTAAAAGTGGAATCCAATTACAATGACTTAAATTATATTGAATATTATAATAATTAGTACCTAATATATAGAATGATTGAATACTTTATTACATATTCCTGTATATTTAATAAAGACTAAAAATAAATTTGCCTACATGAAAAAAAAGCAAAAATAAAAATACATCGAAAGAAATTAAATAATTCATCAATGGCTAAAATTTCACTTTTTGAAGAATCCATTTTTTTTAATGGCTTAATCTTGCTTATATGGCATTACAATAGAAATAATAAAAACAAATGGGCAAAAATCAGATCTTGAAAAAATGAAAAAATCATTCCTTATTGAATAAGTGACTAGTTGAGTATTCTTTTTGCTTTTGAAAGCAATGTCTTACACTATTAGAATTTATCCAATTTTTGAAATACATCTTATTTGAATTATTTAGTGTAGTTGAGTTTTAAAACTAACAATAAGACAATTAAGATAATTTACCTATCACTGTACATAAAAAATGACAGTCACCTGCTCAATACTAAACTGTAAGAATAGGTTCAAAAAAGGAAGCAACATACGATTTTCCAGGTGAAAAATTTTATAGAAACGCATTACATTTTCTAATGTATTTTTTAATTATCAAGATTTTCACTCAAAAATCAAATTCTCTTGAATAAGTGGCTTGACGCTTTGAAAAGAAAAGAATTCGTTCCAAGTAATGTACATAGAATCTGCAGTGATTATTTTGTTGAGCAGGATTTCTTGTGTTCATATCGAAGAGGTGTAAAATGTTTGAGCCCCAATGCGGTACCATCTATTTTTCCTGAATCCTGTAGTAATTCCAATATAATAAATTCTGTGACCACCCCCGCACTAATGAATAGAGGAACTCAAACTAAACTTAATTGAAAGGCAATCAAACATAGTAAGCAGAAAATTAGGGTGTTACGAGACAAAATTCGGTGAAAAAATTAAAGAATAATTTCGTCAAAATCATTACTACATAATTTGAATAACAGAGGACTGTTATATAAAGAAGAGATCGCACTGATTGAAAATAAATTTGGAGGGACATTAAAAGAACTATTTTTGAATGAATTGAAAAATAATAACAGAAAAGCCACAGGTTGCAGATATAGCGATAAAATAAAACAATTTGCTCTAACATTGCAGTATTACTCACCGAAAACCTACAGTTTTTGCAGGTAAGATTAAATAGTATTTTCTATGCATAAAAGATGAATTTATTAAATTATTTTTAGACGATATATGCACCTACCTCATTCCTTGTCGTTAACAAATTGGATGTCGTCTATTGATGTAGAAACTGTTTTTTAATCAAGTTTTTAAAGCCTTACAGACATTTCCAGATAAGGAGTGCAATTTGATTATTGATGCAATGGCAATTAGAAAACAGCTCCTTTGGGATAGCACTCAAAAAAAATTTGTTAGATATTGTGATTTTGGGAGTGAAGTTCGCTTAGAACAAGATGAAACATTAGCATCAGAGGTATTAGTTTTTATGTTAGTCATTGTGAAAAGTAGCTGGAAGTGGCCCCTTGGCTATTTCTTACAAAATAAATGTACAGCTAGGGTTCACGCTACACTTATCCAACAAGCTTTAAATATATGTCATGAACATTGCTCACGAGTTTGGGGTGTAACGTGCGATGGAGCATATACCAATTTTGCGTCCCTGTCAATATTGGGGTGTCATTTGGTTGGGTTGACACCTACTAATATCAAATTTTTTTTCAAATGTCCTACGTCGGGTAATAGAATATATATTTTATAACCGATCCTTCACATACGTTGAAATTAGCTAGAAACACACTGGTTGAAGCAGGCCAGTTACTAAATGATCGAAAAATAATTGATTGGAAATACATATATAAGTTATATGAATTACAGGACTCGATAGGATTAAAACTAGCGAATAAATTAGGTAAATCACATGTTTTTTGGCAGCAAAATAAAATGAAGGTGGAATTTGCTGCACAGACTTTGAGTTCATCAGTTGCCGATGCTTTAGAATTTTGGGAAGAATTTGGAATTGATGAATTTCAAGAAAGTGCAGAGACTGTAAAATTTATTAGAATGATTGACAGAATATTTGATTTCCTGAATTCCAGAAATTCCTTTAATAGGGGATTCAAATCTGCTATATATTGTAACAATTTGAATCTTCTAAAAAATAATATATTTCAATGCAGTGATTATTTATTTAAATTAAAACATTTGAACGGTAAACTTGTCTGCGAAGGACAAAGAAAAACATTCATAATTGGATTTGCTACAGCTGTTTCATCAGTTTTTTATATAGCAGATAATTCATTTACTTATTCGAATTTCAAATATATTCTGACTTATCGATTTTCTCAAGATCATCTGGAAAAAATTTTTTCATTAATAAGAGCACGCTTTGGATTAAATAATAACCCCAAATAGTGGAGGAACTTTAGCACATTATTTCGGAACCGGTCAAAACTACTCCGATTTTGATGATTTTTTTTTTTTTAATGTCCGTAATCGAAAATACTTCAACCTTTATATGTTAAAAATTGACGATCGAGCCGAATTGTTTTTGAAAACGCCAAAAATCAAAATTTGTAAAAAAAAATCTTTTTTTTAATTTTTCTTGTTAAATTCCTACAAATTGTAGGTTATAAGACAAGAAAAATGTTAAAGCAGAGATTTGACATCCGCCGATATACGATATATACATATATATAGAGTGGATTATAAAAATCGCCGTTGGTTCTAAAGATATGACAATATTTCCCAACAAAGTCAAACAGTTTATAATTATCAATTTTTTGGGATAGATGCCCAATAAATACTAATTCCTGATTCACCGTAAGTGATATGAACTTGAATTTTTTTAATGCAATATCCTGTATATTCTATAATTTTCGAATAGTATATAACTATATAACAGTCCTATTACTAATTGAGTTAAATAAAAGTAGACTTTATCAAGAATGGAACATTTTTAACTAATTATAAAATTTATATTTTAAGAACTCATGTACTGTATCAACCAGCCCTTTGGAATCAAGAGAATGGATCTTAATTTGGAGAAAAATTGAGGTACTTATTCAAATTGGAATGAAGAAACTATAACTGCTTATACTCTCATATTTATAAAAAAAATATATCTTATGGGCAATTATGATTATTTGCTAAAATATCTCGCACTTATTCTTCGTTATTGTTATCATTGGTGCAGGACATAAAATATATCCAGTCTTGACTGAAAACCAAATTTTAGAAAGCATGTCGACACTCTCATAATTAGTAGAAAACCGTATAACTACATTCCTATAAAATGTCCAGGAAAGGCGCTATACATTTTGCCATGGGATTAGCCAATATTATAAGTAAATTTCTCGTGGCAACTTCCAGAAATGAAAAATTGGACTTAAACCCTTACCAAGTTCAGGAAATGTGGAGCATGATGATGTTTAACAGAAAATATAAAAAGTGATATTTTCACTCTGGACATATGTGATTTTCTACTGAGAACGTCGATATTCTGTTCTTCCATGCCATCGCCGCTTTTGATACATTCTTTTTTTAATAAATAAAAAAATAAATTCGTAATAAAATTTGAAAAGAAAATCTAGTAGAAGATGATGAATTATTTAAAATTCCTTATCAACAGCCACACGCTATTTCTGAAACTGGTATCAAATGTATCCTTATTATGTACAATCCTCCCCAATTATTGGTTGAATTGAATCTATCTCCATGCAAATATTTCACAAAAACAATAGCATAAGATGCTTCCACACAATTGACTTATTTATCTTGCACAGTAGATGCAGCAATTGAACGTCTTAAACAATTTCATTTACAAGTACCATTTTGGCAAGGTAATTATTTATCATCAATTGAATAGGATTGGAAGTATAAATTCCTTAATACTCAAGTATAGTCCAGTCACCTGCCCTAAAGCAGATATTGAAAATAATATTCTGTCGATGCAGACTGCATCGGGAATAGTGGTTGCAGAAAAAAGCGGGCTATTTTATACCCAAGCTTGTACAGAATGCAATAGTAATAGTTGTACTAATTATGCTCCACCAATGACAGAAAATGATAAGAAGAGCGAAATATTCTAGTCAATAATCATAATTTTTTATAAAATATATTTTTTCATAAATGGGACAGTAAGTAGTTACAATTTCTTCATTCTAATTTGAATAAGTACCATAATTTTTTTCCAAGTTAAGATCCATTCTCTTGATTCCAAAGGGCTGGTGGATACAGAACATGAATTTTTAAAATATATTTTATAATAAGTCGAAAATTTTCCGTTCATACTAAAGTCTACTTTTATTTAACTCAATTAGTAATAAAACTGTTATATGTATAGTTATATACTATTCGAAGATTATAGAATATACCGGATATTGCATAAAAAAATTGAAGTTCATATCACTTCCGGTGAATCAGGAAGTAGTATTCATTAAGTATCTATCTCAAAACGAGCTATATGGCTTAGGCGATTTTTATAATCCACTCTGTATATATGCATATATCGTATATCGACGGATGTGAAATGTCTTCTTTTACATTTTTCTTTTCTTATAACCTACAATTTGTAGGAATTTAACGAGAAAAATTAAAAAAAAGATTTTTTTTTACAAATTTTGATTTTTGGCGTTTTCAAAAAAAATTCGGCCCGAGCGTCAATTTTTAACATATAAAGGTTGAAGTATTTTCGATTACGGACATTTAAAAAAAAAATCATCAAAATCGGAGTAGTTTTGACCGGTTCCGAAATAATGCACTTTTTTGAGCTAAGGTTACTCCACTAAAACGTTTTGCAATAGAAGTGGAGCTTGAGACATTATTTTAAAAAACAATATTACAAAATATCACCAGCTGCGAATTGTTTGGCTATGGATTCACTTTCCGGATTCGAAATTAGATGGAATAGAAAGCAATATGAAAGTGAAAATGTTGGGGATGATAATGACAATAATTATAATATTTGTAATCATATTAACAATAACACTCAAAGTTCGTTAACTAAAGATAACATTTTGTATTACATATCTGGATATGCTCTGAGAAAAATGCTCAATATAAAAAATAAAATATGTACAGATTGTATATATTATTTCATACACGATCGCAGTGATCATGCATATCATCATGTTGATACATTTTCATGCTTTCTAGATTTTAAGAATAAAGGGGGTTTGGTTACTCCGACTAAAAGTTTCTTTAAAATTATTGAAGTAACGGAGCAAGAAATTCTCATAAACTCAAATTGCTTGGGAATTATAAAAAAATTGTTTTCACTGTGAAGAATTATATTATCTCAAAGACAAATATTTTGATTAATTTTTTTTTGTAATAAAGAAACTGTTGGCGAAAGATCTCACAGGATTGATATAAATGGAAAAATTATAATTTCTTATTTGAAAATTCGTTTTTTTAATTTAGCAGCTAATTATTCGGCGAAAAATTTACCCCTCAGTGAGAGGCATCGCTACACAAAAAGTATTTTATTTAAAAATCAATGATTTTTGTGTTATTATTGTATTATTTTTTCATAAATAATTTTTAATAATAAATATTATTTAAATAAACAAGTTTCATAAGTTTATTATATAATTCCATGATTCGAAAATTGCAGACAATCGCGATTCATTATAAATGAATACGCAGCGAATACTTTTTTAATCATTTATTTTAGTATTAGGATTTTATCATTTTTCAAGATGATACCATTATAATAAGAAAGTTGTTCTCTAATTGTCCAATATTTCTGTAATTCTGTTGGTACATTTGATAATTCATCTGGCCATCCATTTTGTATTAATCTGTGTAGTGAGAGCATTTCATTATCTTCAATTATTAATCGTTTTAATTCTTCTTTTTTTTCTTTTGTGAATGGAACTAATACATGTATTTTCAATAATTCATTAACATCATCTTTTTCTTCTTTATTCATTACATCTCTACTTAAATTGTCGGCTATGAATAATTCTTTGCCTTTTTTGTAAATTACTTTAACATTGTATGGTAATATTTCCATTAACATACGCTGAAGTCGTGGTGATACTTCATGTAGTGGTTTTTTAAAAATGATTTCTAGTGGTTTGTGACCCGATTCAACAGTCATGTTTTAATTTCCCCATATATATTGATGAAATTTCTTACAAGCTGTAGTTATTGCTAACATTTCTTTCTCCATTTGGCTGTAGTTTTGTTGAGTTTTGGTGAATGCTTTAGCCATATAAGCAATTGGTCTATTATTTTGTATCATCACACCACCCATGGCTTTACTGGCTCTACTGACAATATAATTGGATCATTGACTTTGTAATAACCTGAAACTGGAGGTTTTTTTAATGTTTCTTTTAAATTATCGAACGCGATATCTTGAGTAGATGTCCATTCCCATTTATTTTCTTTTTCTAGCGATATTCTCAACGGAGCCGTTAAATCTGCCAAATTTGGTATAAATTTGCTTAGATAGGTCACCATACCAATAAAACGTTGTAATTCTTTTACAATCGAAGGCTTTTTCAACAGTCTAATGCTTTCCAATTTATCTGGATCTGGTTCCAACCCATTATTGGTTATTACATGACCTAAAAATTTAATTTGATTTTTTGCAAATTGACACTTATCTTTATCTAGTTTCAGCCCCGCTTTGTTCAAAATCATGATGACTTGATTTGTAATTTCCTCTAATTCTTCTTTAGTTTTAGCGTAGATTGAAATATCATCCATAGAACATTCAACTCCATCTATATTTTGTATTAGGTTACACATTATTTGTTGAAATACTTCAGGTGCAGATGCTAAACCGAATGGCATTCGTTTGCATCTGTATCTCCCCCATGGTGTTGTGAATGTGAGCAGTTTAGATGTTCTGGCGGTCACCTTTATCTGCCAGAGTCCTTTTTTACAATCTAAAAGTGTTAACCATTCAGCACCATCTAGCTTCGCTGCTATTTCTTCCAATGTTTTCAACGGGTAGTGTCTTCTTTTTATTACTTTGTTTAAATCTGTAGGATCCATACAAATTCTTGACTTTTCATTTTGTTCAACTACTACCATTGGTGATACAGCTGGTGTTGGTTCATTCATTGGATCTATGATCTTTGCTTTAACCATGTTATCGATTCCTTTCTTGACGTGTTCTCTTATTAAATACGGAATTCTTCTTGGTGCATATATTGGTAACTTGACATCTTCTTTCAGGTCAATATCATATTCAAACCCTTTTAAACACCCAATTCCCTCAAATATTTCTTTGTCAATACGATGTATTCTCATTATTAAATTAGCTTCTTTGCATGTTTCGAGACCTAACGTTGGTTCGACGTCACTGTCAACTACTATGAATTTTACTTTTATTTTATTATTTCGAAATTGAACCAATGTTTCAGTTTCACCCAATACAAGCAGTTGATGTCTAGTATATGATTGGAGAAATCTTAAATACATTAGAATTGTGTACTTTCAATGAACAACGTTTCACCCAATACGTTGGTAATTCATTGCATTGAGCTCCAGTATCTAGTTTGAATTTGACCCGAAGTACTCAGTGAATTTTCTTTTGGTTATCTTTAAATTTTTCTTCTCTTTATCGTTCAGATTAAATGTATTATAAATTTCTGCTGCATCAGCACCGATGGTTGACATGAAAATTGTACCTGTTTTTCTGCCAGGCTTGTAGCTACTTCATACCATTCAAATTGTTGTGTCTATTTTTTCTATTCTTTTGCTGGATCATATGCAGGATATTTTGTTATTATCGACGGTTTCGGTGGTCTTATGTTCTGATCTGCTGCCATTCTTTTTTCTTCTTTTATTATTCTTATGATTTTTTTTTCCTCCCTTCTTTATTTTGGATTTCGGCACCATGTAATGTTTCGTATAAACATCTATTTTAGATTTTATATTAATTATTATATTTATTAATAATACAAAAGCACTAGTTACAATTATCAATGTATTCGTTCTCACTTGAATCCAATTCTCGATACCCATTCATATTTAGCACCCCATATTGAGTTATTGCAATTTTTCTTTTTGCAATCATTTGATGGTTCTTTGATGGTCAATGATAGTCTATTTATATTGTTTGATCGTTTTGTTTATCTAAAAAAACCCAATTTTTTGCAAAATAATTTTTTTTTACATTAGTTGATGTAAAATCGTTTGCGGGTTAATGATAGTCAATTATTTATATTCTATTACTATTATTTATTGAGTAATTATTAAAAAACGTTATTTAGGTGATACCTTCATTATCAACGTTTCATGAAAACAGACTTAGTTTAATGGAGATAATTATGTGTATATTGTGATTAAGAGTATATTGTGAAGAGTGTCAGTAAACTATTTTGGAGTAATCGATATAAATTAAGATAGTCATTAAAAAAAAAAAAAAAATTATATAATCAAAGAATACAACCAAAAATATTGAAGGCCGAATCATATGGAACAAGTGCAATTTGGTACTAGAGGAATTACAGTATGGAGCAGATAATGTTTTTTATTGATGAATCTTGGAGAATAAAAAGTAAAAAAACATGTTGAATGACTCAGAATCTATCTCTGCATCATCAGAAAGCTGGTAGGCCTAATTTATTAATAATAAATAAAGTAAGTATAACTCAATATATATTATCCATAATATAACGGAATGTAATCAAATCAGACATTGTTTATTTGAGAAAGTAATATATTTATTATTTTTCAGTTAATGCCACCAGCAAAAAAGTTTTCTTTTTAAAAAAATCTTCTGACATCTCTAATTACACTCATTAATCAGAATTTTTAAATAATAAAATTATCTCAAACTAGACTACTCTTCACATTAATTTTGCAAGTAAGACACATTATAGATATACAATTCTTTTCGTATGTGATTTGATAATTTTTATTTCAGACGAAACTAATTAATTTTTTTCTAATTCTAGAAGCGAGCTTCACCATGAAACGTTTTTATTTACAAAACGATTTGATTCATAAGGTCAATAATAATTAGCACCAACATATTAATTTGATCGTAAATAATCACTGTGCATTATCACTCATTATTTCATATGCATTTGATATCCCAAAATATTATTATCGATGCAATTTTATTAGTTCTGAAATGAAATTCTTCCATTCGACAATACGTAAGTGAAATCAATGCTTTTATTACTATCATAAGTGTTGATTGCTAACAGCTTATCATATTTTACAGATTTAGTATCCCAGATATCAAAGAATTACAACACAATTACAATTAGAACACAAATAATCATAAGCACCTACAACATTGGATTGGAGAATGATTTGATGGGAGTTGCAGTAATAAATTAAAAATGGAAAATTGCAATTTTCATTTTCACAACTATCTTGGAAGGATCTACTTAGTGAGTTTATTGAATAAAAATATTTTTTTTAAATAGTATTTTTTACGGTATGTAATTTTTTCGTCGCGCCAATGTAAATAAACAATTCCTCTACTCAGTTAGTAAAACAGTTTTCTGTATTAGCTTACACGGCTATAAAAAAATTTTGTTTAATTGCACTACATTCTTATTGCAACAATTAACCTGACATATTAATATTTATTATTTGTTTATATTGAATGATTAGTATTGTTTAAAATTACTAAAATTAAATGCAAGCTACAAATATATTTAAAAACAGTTCAACGATAATTGAGTGATTAATTAATAGTATTATTTATTGGATCTGCTGTATACTAAGTATCAGTATAAAGCTTTGAAATTTTTTTTTTAATCATTAAATTTCGAATGTCTCAAATTTATAATATCGCCAATCGCAAATTTAATATTTGATGTATTATGAGGCAAGTTATGTTGAATACAAATGTACTAAGAAAGTATTCTTGAAAATATGTGATTACTAGGACAAATTGTTCAGTTATTGATAGTATACGAATTTACATAATATTTCGAAAGTAAGATAATTTTCTCTGCTACATTTTAACCAAAAATTTTTTTGATAACTTGAATAATTTCTAAATTAATATATTTAGCTAGATGGGTCCGAAAGCGTTGGTCAGTATCACTGATGCAGTTTTTACAATAGAAAAATATATTAAACATTTCCAAGATGGAAAATATCCTCCATGGTCTTCTGATGTTTGGAAAGAGATGAGTACATCATTAAAATATAAATGGTCTGCAAGTAACATCTATAATAATGTCATACAAAATAGAAAGAAAATTATGGAAATTGCATGTCAAAATCAGAACATACCTTTTGTTCCATTCTCGTCTAAATTACACTGCGATAATGATGTATCATCGGAACCGAATTCTACTGACGACAGCGATGATGATGATAGAGATATTGATTACGATATCGAACACGAAGCCTATGGGCTCGAAGAATTTGAAGTAATGCTTCTTCAAAATGAATGGAAGGCAATTCAAAGTTCTGATGTTGTGTACAAGGATGATCGCAATTACAGCATACTAAAGCGAGGAACTTGGGGATATGTATTATCTGTAGCTATTTATCGTTCTACTAAGTTACCTTGTGCCTACAGTGTTAAAAATGCAAAAAATTTTCATGCTACTGAAAGTAAACATTATTTACGAATTCGAGCATATTGTAGAAGTAAGACCTGTGGTAATATTTTGTTTGGGTATTTGTATGAAAAACCACCAGAAAATACTGATATCAAACTTACTGTGAGAACAAAAGAAACTTGGTGGAATGCTCATGAACCTGTCCAACGTCATCTTAAAGGAAAAAAAAGACAACAAATAGGTGAAAAAGCTTTTTATGAAGGTACAGCAAATTTACGCAAACGTCTACTTCGTGAATATGCTGGCATTGAAAAAAAAATACCACCTCATATTCGTAATAGTGCTGCCATTTCTAAAGCAAAAAACGAATTTATTAATCGTGCCCTAGATGTTAAACCTTCAGATGATAAAGACCTGATAAAAACCATAGAACAAATGAGCGATTCTGGACCGTATGTAGGCTGTGTTCATGAAGTAAAACGAAAAAAATTTTATGTGGCATTTTGTTCACCAATGCAAACACATACCTATAAAAAATATTGCAGAACAACAAAAAATGCTTCATCTATATCAATATATGGTACTGGTAGTATTGTTAAACCTTTAGTTCACAAAGATGGTACTTCAAGTGGTCATATATTTTTGTGTTCTGTTACTATAAATTTTAATAATTCAACTCTATCTGTTTATGATACGTTTACGGAAAGTCAAGATACTGAGACTATTACCTATTGGTAATAGGTTAAGACGCTGGTTAAATTTAAAAGTTCCTAAGCCTCAAGAAGCTGTGTGTGATTTATCAAGAGCGTTAATGAATGGAATATCACAACCTTTTAATTATCAGACTGTAAAAAGTTACATTGAAACTTGCTTTTTATATGCAATTGGTCATGAAGAGTATCAACACCGTCCAGCGATCTACACTTATTTAAGATTAGATGTAGCTCATTACCTGGCTAAAATTCGAAGGTGGAAGTGTTTTAACTATCTTCGTCATCCAAAGATTAGACATTTTTATCTCTATTGTGTAGGATTATTGATTGATTGTCAAAAAATTGATCAATTTGAATTCATATTTCAATTAATGTGCTTTGTCGGTCTTAATGAGAATGAAGATGCAGTTAATAAAAAATTTGATATATCTGTTTTAGAAGCAAGAAATAAATCAGAAGAGTTTATAACAAATCGTAACTTTAATATAGACTTTGAAACTCTTGAAAATTAAGAAAACATTACTGCTGAAATGATAGATAACGATAAAATAAACCAAGAAGATGGTAAGTTAGAAAAAACTAAAAACCCGAGCCGTATAAAAACCTACATTGATAAATTATTTGAAGAAGCAACAGTATTAAGTATTAAAGGGTCTAAACCAAACCTATGTTTTTTTGAAGATTTTATAGAAAAATTTAGGAAGGAAGCTTATGAATTTCCTTTATGGTCGAATACTGCGTTACCTCATTCAACTGGACATGCTACTACTAGTTACGCGGAAGGAAATTTTAACATAGTTAAACACAATACTTTTAGAAATTATAAGTTACCTATCCGTGTAGACAAAGCACTAAAGATAATATTAAATGACTATATTGGTAATGCTACTGAAGTTGATTCAAATTAACGGAATTCTACCAAGCTAATAGTCGCTATCCTGAACCTCAACCAAAACAAGCTATTTTTTCTATTCGTCGTCTAACTGATTCTAATCTTGAGCCAAACGAAAAAAATTCTCAATCTACTGAAAATAAATCTAACGATGCTGATTGTTGCTCTGATGTCCGAAATGATACTACTCCGCAGAAAGAAAGTTTCAAAGATTTCTCTACTGTTAAGACTTTTAATTACAAAAATAAAGAAAATAAAAATGAAGGTTCCTCGACGACTAAAAATACTAATGATAATGGTCAGCAAAATCAAAATAAAAATTTTCCCACGGCTAAAAATGCTAATTGCAATAGTCAGCAAGATAAAAATAAAGATTGTTGTATGCCTAAAGATACTAATTATAAATGTCAGCAAGATATAAATAAGAAGATACTTAAAGGTAATGCAAAACGAATCAAAGGTTATTATTTTAAATCAAACACAAAAGTTGCTAAGTTGTTTATACCACCAGTTAAAATTGAAGATTAACCGCTACTATTTAATGGGAGTCGTATTGTTAGTCCTGTGGTTATAGATAATGTAAATTATTTCTCTTCAAATACATGCGGGTTTTATTCTATTATTCAAATTTTAGTAGCTACAGCTTTAGATGATTCTTCTTTTATGAGATATGTATATCCAAGCGTGCGAAAATAGAGTACTCAAATTTGTGAATTTTGTCGTAACAAATAAGGCTTCTGCTGACACATATCAACAAAGAATAGTACTTCTGAAGGATATATATGCAGATCGAGTTTTTGAGGTAACAAAATTAAAATCTTGTAAGATTGATTTATACACGTGCTTAACTACTATCTATAAAGTTGGCTTTAATTTGCTACCCAGTGGATCATATACTTATATCTGTCTTACTTGTGGAATATACAGTTTTCCTGTAACGGTGTTACAATTGTAACACGTGCAATATCATTTTCATTGAAACCATTAAGATTTGTAATAAATTAAGTAATAATAGCAAACTTAATGGATTTTCGGGGAAATGTCTAGAAAATGACACATTAAGCCAATTTTTAGAATCATTCGAAGAAAAAATAAATTTATTAAAATTGCAGCTGGCTAAAATAAACTTTTCGCGGAAAATAATTCAAGTATCATATTATAAGAAGAGGTACCGCGCGAATTAATTGTAATTTGTTTATAATATAACACGTGTGGTACCATTTTAATGGAAAAAATTAGTAAAAATTATAATAAATCAAATAATAATAATAAACTTATTATTATAGATTCATGTTGATTGCAGCTGGCCAAAATACACTATTTTGTTTATTATTATATTGTTTTAATAAGAAACCTTTTTGCAAAAGAGATGATTGATATTCCAATGAAAAGAGGATGATGTAAGAAAAAAATAGGGAAATTATAGGAGTAGGGAAGGGGCTATAAAAGGAAGAAATTAGATCCCAGAGGTATCTTTTAGTAATCCAAATTTCTATCAAAAGGGTTGTTAATTTATCTGTCAGTAAGAAACTGAAAATTTGTTTATTTTGTATGGAAATATTAACTTTAAATTTAATGATTTATAGTTGTAAGTACAATTTAAGAATTGATTATTTTAAACTCCGAAGAATCGATTTAAGACATTAATAATTTGTTTTGATTAATCTAATATCTTTTGTAATTGTTTTAATATAAATTTCAATAAGTATTAAAAATTATTCGGGTTGTCTGTTATCCTTTTAATTTTTTTTTTATAACTAACAGACTGGTGGCAGCGTACCAACACCAGATTGCCTAAACGTTTCAAGCCACGTTTTACACAATTAACGACAGAAAAAATAATTGTGGAAAATGGATTTGGAGCTTTACAAGAAGCTTTAAACTATGAATGGCAAAATGTATTGTGTATTAAAAAATGTGAAAGTTTGTGTCGTAGAAAGCTTGACCTTTTCAACTTTCAAATATTTATTGAATTAGACATTAGATAAGATTTGAAAGCAACTGCAGGTATGAGAGGAAAACTATCTGATTTCCCAGTTGAGTTATATTTGAATAATAGCAAATATCGATTAGCTGGAGTAATTGAAAGAGTACCGCAGCATTATATATCATACTGTCGTCGAATTAATGGTAGATGGGATTTGTGCGATGATTTGAGGAATGAAATTCGTAATGTTAATTGTGACGAACAAATAGAACCACATGGAGTGATATATATCAATGCGTCTTCAAATAATGATGAAGGCACTGAAAATTTCAATTAAAATGAGCAATCAAAGCTTTCAGACTTGTTTTCATTTGATGGTTGTACACCACCGATAGTTCCTAACGACGACGATTTGTTACCAACAATTGTGCTCGATGATTCAGATACTATCTCGAGAGATAATTGGAGAAACAAAGAGACGGTACATGACTTCTATTTTAATGATACACTGACTTCAGATGGAGCTCACGCAGAACAAGTGCTAACTCAAAAAGTAGCCATACTACAAAATGGTACTATTTTACCATCAGTTATTATAGAAAACGATACTTTCAATTTATCAGACACAAATAATTTTGACTGCATAATACACATAATATCTACCGGTGCAATGAACTCGAATGATTATCTAAATTCTTTAAAAAATTCTACCAACGAAACGATAGAGTTTACACTTGATTTTTTAGAATTGAAAAGTTCTATGCAAATTTTTGAAAAGAAAGCCGCATTACTCAAATCACTTAATTATTATACGTTACAGAAAGGAAAAAAAAATTACACTAATATTTACCAAATTAATGTACTTGAAGAAATTGCTGATACGTGGGAAACCTGTTTACATAATGAAGCTAGTGTGTATCATACGTATGGATGTGAATTTTGCGGCCACTGTACATTTATGACGCCAACTTTAAAAGTAAATCCTAAAATTATTATTAAATATGGGTTTAAAGCGCTAGATAAAGCTCTTATTTTCCATAAAATACTCAAAAAAGTAAAATGTCGTGAAGATAACTGCCTTAAATTATGTACTGTCACTGCATACCCCAATTATGACATATTTATTACGTTGGATATTATCATTAAAGATAATAAGAGTCTAGATTGTCGCTTGGAAGATTTACCGACGTCATTACATTTGGATGTAGAGGATGAATATATGTGAGTGTAACTTTTATGTTTTACTATGTTGGAATTTATTGTAAATTTATAATAATATATTTTGTTTTTTAGATTAATAGGAGTCATTGCCAGTAGTCAACACCACAGAGTAGCGTACTGCTTAAGATCAAATTGTTATTGGGAGCTTTATGATGGCTACTCTCATTTGGTTCAAGAAGATGATAAATCAACAGTAATTACACCTTTTGGTGCAATATATATTTTAGGATAAGAAATTATGTATTATTATTATTATCATTATATCAAATATAATTGTAATCCACAATTAAAAGAAGTGTATTTATTCCATTTTATTTATTTTTTATAAATTTTTATCATCAATTTTTGCAACCAGGTACTTAAGGGTCATTTTAGAAAAAAAAGAAATAGGGCTGTATTACTTAATGGTTTATGATCTTTCTCGATTGTTATTGGCTAGACGATTCTTATAAGGGCCCGTTCTCTTTTCAATCCCCTGTGTAGCTTCCAAGAACAAATTTTGCATGCATATATTATCGTTTCGTTGAAAAAGACTAATCAATCTTAATAAAAAGTTGCATTTATTGGGAAATTTTAACATTGTTTGGTTGGTAGGTGGTTTTTGGAGTTAACTTGTGAAAAACAAAGGGTATAGAAGAACACTATTACGGGTGATTATTGTATTTTACCAAAGCAAACATCACATTTTGGCGACGAGAATAAATAGAAAAAAAGGGATTAATAATAATGTGAAAACAAATAATCTATAGAGAGACAACCTTCAAACAAGAACAATCCGGAACATCTTAGGGAAGATGAACGCTTTACCAGCACTTCCGCCATTCGACGTACATACCGATATCAACAATATAGGAGATAGATGGACAAAATGGTTAAGTAGAATCGAAAATTAACTCATAGCTGCCAATATTCGATTCGATTCGATTAGTGTGTAGACATGCGAATAGCCAATCAAGCCATTCAACGATCAAGACACCCACTATCGACGATAATTTTACTCAGTTAAATGGAGCACGATATTTTTCAAAGATACATTCAGAAGATGGTTATCACCAGTTGATTCCAGATGAAAAGTCGAGAAACATCACTACATTTTCAACACATATAGGACCATTTTATACAAACGACCAAGCTTTGGTATAAATGCTACGGCTGAAGTATTGCAGAATACCGTCAGCCAAATTTCAATTAACATACCAAGAGTAATAAATATCAGCGACGACATTTTGGTGTATGAAAGAACATTAAATGGACACAATGAAAATCTACTGAGTGTCTCAAGAAAACTGTCTTCGAGTGGAATAAACCCAAAGAATGTTCATTTTTAGTTAACAAAATCAAATTCTCTGGATATATTTTTACGGATAAAGGAGTTTTTTGTGATGAAGAGAAGGTTCGATCAATTTTGAGTTTACAACATACGACGAACATATCAAGTTTAGGAAGTTTCTTGGGAATGTTGAATTATATCACCAAATGTATACTGAACTTAGCAAGTAACACTGCAGAATCAACAAAATTATTAGCCAAAGACACAAAATTTTGTTGGGAACGTGAACATCAAAAGGTCTTACAAAAATTGAAAGAACAGTTGTCGAAATCATCCAAAGAATATGACTTTAAAACAGGTGATTATTCCATATAAAAATTGGAGTACTATTGAAATACGATTGGAATGTACTGGAGAAATATTCTCGTAACTATTGACTAAAGAATATTGAAACTACAAAAAATAGTACAGAAAGTATTGGTCATTATTACTGAACTACACATAATGATTATTGATAAATATCAATACTCTTAGTAGTTTTTTCGCACTATTGGGAGTAGTTACTACTGAAATAATATTACTGCCAATGGCAATAGTTACTACTGAGATAATAGTATAATATTACCATTGGCAATAGTTACTATTGAATAACATTATTGGCAATGGTAGTTATTACTACTGAATGATATTATTTGTATATAATATGTATAATATTGAATGAAACTACTATTAAATTTATATAATACTTAGCTGACCCAGCCACGCGTTGCTGTGGCTTAGTATTTATAATAAATTGAATTAATTTTTTCCTCATTATTTTGATACAATCAAATTAATATCTACTTATAAAGCTGAGAAAAGTTCAAACGATTTAAAATTATATATCGACAATAAAACATTTCGTCGAAATGTTGAAATTAAGTGCGAACCAACAAACACTTTTTGAATTCACATTTTATTCGAAAATTAATAACAAAAATGAAATTTTATAAATGAAGTTAGTAACAAATATAACATTAGTTAAAACAATTATTATTTTAAAGTACTAAAACTGAAAATTATCTAAGAACTGATTGGTGCACAATATTCTTGGTCAACCTGTCTTTTGCTAATACGAATAGATTTGATGGTTTTCCCACACGTGAGCAGGCGACATATAATTGCCCAT
>JAZBGX010000293.1:0-36363 GCA_037414775.1 Zonitis immaculata
CGTGTCGATTTTATTTTGCTACCGTTGTTGTTTTTTCCTTTTCTCTATATTATGAAAGAAATTGTTAAAATTTATAAAAAAAAAAACAATATTCTTTTCACAAGAAGTCGTCGTTTTAAAGCGTTCCGTTGTGTAATTGTTTTCTTTTAATTGAAGCCTTTTAATATTTCCCATATTGGAAAAGTTGTAATAATAGTCTGTGGAATGATGGAAATTGCCAACAATTGATGCCTAATTAAGTCGCATCGTGACCGCATAATTATGCCAACCATCACCTCTCTCTCTCTCTTGGTTAGCAATTACAAAACACGTAATCAATAGCCTCCGGTTTTATAGTGACAGGGCGTTTATAGTGACACACAGTAGATTTGTATATAACTGTAATATATAATGTTGAAAGGATGGGTTGGAATTATTCTACTACCATACATTGAGTTTGTTGAATGTCTAGTAACGAACCTCGCTCTCTGTTTTCATAACTAGTTGGATTAATTTAGTGCAATTGTGTCGTCAATATATATAGGACTACGAAACGACACAACACACTAAAACGATTTATACATCAATGTCCTTGTGTTATATTTGAAATAATAAAATCCATATTATACCTAATTTGATGGAAATACTATCCGAATATTCACTAAATATATATATATATATATATATATGTATATATAGCCAAAGATTTCGTTATTATCCAATTCTATTTTGAATATAAAAGTAGAGAACGCAATAAAGTTAAACGTCATTTCTACTAAAGTTTCAAATACAACTTTAATTTGATAGTAACCAGTTATAAAGCTTCGTCTACATTCATTAAAATAGGATTTGCGGCAAGTGTCACCCAAATTTGAGAGCCTCCACAACCCAATTTGATGTTGAATGAGAAAGAGAAAACGGTTAATTGTAATTTATTCGTTGACGTCTTTTCAAGTATTAAACATTAATTCTCAACGATCCAATCTAGAATTTTTTTTTTTGTTACATACTATAACTGTTAGATTTTTTTAGTTGTAAGTAATTTAATTGGATCGACTTATTCAAATTATGATTTTCTGACGTTTGTTTCACAGTGTATACCTGTCTAGATTTTCAGTCATGAAACTGAAATTAATATTCATTGGGAATGAAAGAGAAAATAATATTTTTAGAAATCACCGTAAAGCGATTCTGTAAAGTTGTACGGGAGAGGATCTCTTTGATGAGTGCTAATTCAGCCCGACTTGCCCGGATTATACTCGTCCCTTGTTCAAGCTCTCCCACACCCTTAGGGCTCATCGACCCATTCCCAGTTTTAACATTTTGTTCTATTAGGAAACAATTCTATAACAATTTTTTGTTTTTAATTCTAATAATGCTGATCTATTTTTTGTTACTCTAATAAAATTCTAGCTAATTCCAATAAAAAAAATTTAGGTATCTATTTTTTTATTTTTTTTGTTTTCGATGGTGTAGATGACTATGGTGGAAACAAAGTAGTAGTGCGTTTGTAATATCCTAGCAAGATGACATCAAAGCAGTTATATTCCTTCTAGAGGGTGGGATCAAAAAGATTTATTATGCGATATGATTTTATTCATTCCAATTCCGAAGATGGTCTTTCTGCACTCTATCATATACTAGGCCACAATATCCGTCCATTCGAGCTCAACTTTATATCTACCTCACCCGGCTGAAATAAACATCGAATATAATAATTGGGAGTAGGTCTCGCATGGAATTCAAGATATGCGGCCATTGCCAGGACTACAACGTTTTCCCTCTCATTATACGCTGCCATGATCGCGGACGACATCGACAATTGAAAACGACGTCGGCAGCTAACACTGAAAAACCAAATGCGTCCACCCATACATGTATATTTTATACAGGGTGTTTTTCTTTTACATGACTGAGTTAACATTGCTATCTTGGAAATTGTGAAAGAAAATAATAATTAAGACGACTTTTCCATTGAGTAGCACAGACTGTACGTCCTTATGTTGGACACACACACTATATATATGTTTTGTTATACAAAAATAAAAACAACCCGAGAAAACAACGGCGAATTTAAATGAAATATTCCAAGTTAATATCAGATGTTTGTCTTTTTAATTATGCAAATCATTCCATAATATACAGTTAACTAAATATAAAATAAAAACATGGTAACAATTCTAAAACAGCTAATTTAGGTATTTACCCAAGTTTGGAAAATCTAATATGCATTTCAACCTGCGGCAATACAGCCGAACTGTTTATGTGGAATGTTCAACCGGCTGTATTTCTCATCCTCTAAACATAACGTTTCTAGGCAGGGGGAAGTACGCCAAATATTCATTATTATCGTTATTCAAATATAATATACATCTTGGCATCTTTTGCACAACAAATTTTTTGCGTATATTCGCAAATATTTAATATAAGCGAAAGTCTGGTTTTATTTTAAATAGAGATAAAATAAAAAAATAAAAACTTGGTTTTAAAGTGTTGGTAACAATCTATATAAATACCACAACTCATTGCCAAGTACTCTAGAAACGGAGAAATTAGGTTAAGAGGATTTGCACAAACTAATTTTTATGAGTAATTCAACTGGTTTGCTCAGATTTAGACGTGATATTCTTGCGCTTAAAGATAACGAGGTTTCTGTAATTTCCCAACCGACGCCTAATGTTGTACACACTTCAACTTCAGAATTGATTACAAGTACACTCAATTTTTTCATCAACTACAACTAAACACAACAAGCATTCCCTTTCATTTTCAATAGTCAACCGTCTCTACTTACAAATAAATTGAGTAAACAGTTGAGATGTAGAAATGATGGTGGCGGCGCCGGGTGAATATTTTTTTTTTCCAAAACAATCTAGTGTAGTTGTGAAGCGTTTTCGTTGTACTCAATTATGATATTTCGCAATCAACATTCTCTAATTGATACATATAAGACTGGGGGAATTCGAGGTAAATATTTAGCAAACCGCATGCACGATCAAACAATCCATTTTGATTGTATTTAATTCGTGATTGTGTTATTATTATTATTATCATTTTGATATAATATACAATCGAGATGGGCTCTTCTTTTGATCTACAATACTTCGGGCCTAGAATTAATTTAACACAAATAACAGTGTCAGTGAATTTTCAGCGGCTTCAATTTCCCACCAATCCAATTATAATCATATCTATCAATAACAATTATGCAGCAAATAATTGATTGAATTTTTATTAGTCTTGAATATTTTATGGTATAGTGAATTGTCGAAATCACAATTATTAATAATTGTTATGTCTGTTTGGCCTCATTTTATTTATTATTGCTGTTAAATTATAATTTTCATAAAACTGAATCATGAATATTTAAATTCGAACTCGTTGACAATGTCGAGAGAGCGATAGAGAGAGAGAGAGAGATAGAGAGGCGAAGCTCATCTGAAAATGTAATTTTGCGTGCGAAATCAAACTGTATATTTCTGTTTACTAGTTGAAGTGTGTTCCAATGGGAGAGTATTTTCATTGGTTTGAATTTCTATTAAATAACAGTATTGTTTACATTATAAATATAACAAATAATCTCTATGTTAATAAACACAAAATTTACAACAACAAAAAAAATAAAAATTAAATGAATATATAATCAATCATATCTTTATAAAACATATATGCCATTTTAAAAATAGATTATATTATTTCGAAATTTTTCACCTGCCGACTATTTTTCATTTTTTTCGAATTTATTCCATAAATTGAAGTTGGCAGTTTTATCGTTGTACAACAAAGGGAACGTTTAAATTATTAACAAAAGGTAGAAATAATGTTCGAAAATACAAATTTCGGAGATGTAGTGGGAATTTAAAAATTCAAAAGTAATCATAAACAAATGGCATAAATAATTATCATCACTATATATATCAATGATAAATCATAAATAATGGCGAGAACTTTAATTATTCAGATTATTTTGTTATTGTGTTGATAAAAATATTATAACGGCTAATATTGGGTGTGCCCCATCAATTTCTTTACGATGAATTTTATTACGAGAATATTCAACTATATTTTCACTTCATTAAATCTATGATCTAAAGAGACTGTAGATATTTTTTTGTTCTTCAAAAAATCACGATCTACGTCTCAGTTGCTAAAAAATAAACCTTCTAAAAGCTCCTATACTACTATGAATAAATGAAATGGAACGTACCGCTCTTTATCGCGTGTTTATGATTCATAAATAGCTTTGCAACAGCGAGTCGGATATTAAAGAAGATCCCAACTGGCGTTATAAAGATGCCAATATCTAATACAAAAACAGACGACCATATAGTAACATCAAAACCGATCCAGATGGTTACTATTTTTAAATATTGCATCCCAAATGGTTTCCAACAAGATCCTCAAATTTATGTATTCGATTATTTATGTATTTATCATTTATTTATTTTTTTAGAATGATCGATTTTATTCAAACGTACATCGTCAAGATAGGGGAAGGCGATTGATAGACAAATGTAGAAAAGATTATGGGAACAAAGCACGCAACTTGGCCGGATATCAAACGAATAAACCACCATTTGAGTTGGTGTGTCTAGATGCGATACAAATTCATTTCAACGGTTTTATTGCGACAGGTTATTTATCGGTTTTAGACAGGTTGAAAAATAACAATTTGCAACTATATCCATTGAGTGCTATTTTAATTTATTAACACCTTTAACAGTGCAAATGTTATCCAGTTTGTTTGAATCGAAAACAAACAATAGATGCTCAATTATTCCGGTTAATCTCGTTCCCAATAAAGAAGATATACGTGATTTGTATATCCCTCAATACAGTTCTGGCAGATATTGAACTTAATCTCGATCAATTGATAATAATTATTTGCTTCCAAATAAACAGAATTTCTCAATTAACTAAATTATTTCCACATGTTATTTAGAATATTCGAGACTATAGAGTTAGTTTAATAAATTTGATTGCAATGGAATTGAAAATGATTCAACATAAAATTGTCTATACGTTATTACCTAAATGTTTTCAACTGACTATAATTTTATCGTTGAATCTATATTTCAAGCAAGCACGTGTAACAAACTAAAGAATAGACAATTCGTCCGGCGATATCCCATTGCAATTAGTTAAGTACGTCGCATGTTCAATGTAATCGAAGAAATTTTGAATAAATAACTGGACATTGGCTATTTTATTTTAGTTGAATTCCAAAATAAATTGTTGCATTGATCCATTTGAATTATATCGTTGAAATTAATAAAATGGACATAGTATAACTTATACAATATTAGGTTTAGTCATTCATGGGATAGAATTAAGAAGAAGAAAAAATTGGTTTTGTTATATTAATTTCGCAACATTTATTAATTATTGTAATGCGGAATGATAAAGCCCACGGCGGCACATCAAGTGAAATTAATCAAAATATAATATTCTAATATAGACAGACGTATGTTATTTCATGTTTACATGAATATTTGATGAGATTATCAGAAACATTTCATCACAATTCATAAAATTGCGGCTTGTTCTCCTCTACATGAACACACACACACACACATATACATATATATTTGGACTTTTACCATTAATGGTTAATTTAAACTTAATTTTATTATTTAAAGTTCCAAAGGAATGACTCATTCGAACAAAACACACACACGCACAGAGACATTGGATTTATGTAATGAGATTCCTTGGTGGGAAAGCCTGGTAATTGAGTTAGGTACAACACGAATAATTCCGGTCGAACACCAGGTGGTGTCGTTGCAACACTAATAACAACCCTTATTTCAAATTGATATTCATCTCTTTTATATTGTCTTATCCAACAACAACAACAGCAACAATGGTCTTATATACTCTCTATTAAGTCATTCAATCCTTTTCATTATTAGTATTATTATTTAGCACCAGACTGACTATAACTAGTGTACACTTTACAATATTCGAATATACGATTGTAATGATATTGACCGTAACATAGTGGTAATGTTAGTGGTTGGAATTGTGGTAATTGTATGATTGAAACACTAAATGGAAATCGAAGATGCAATATACAGATGTATTTTAATATAATTTACCAACGAATATTTTAAGCTAGTGCCATGGGATAACAATTATAATTGACCCGAGGGCCTTTGAACATCATTTTACATTTGCAAAAATATTTGACATCAGGTATATATATAAATATATTTTTTAATAATAGAAATGGTGGATGCGCCGGACTAGCCTCGAATTTTTATCAAAAAAATTCGTTAAACTTTCTGTTGAAATAATCGATCCCATTTCTGTTATTCTTCTATATTGAATACTCAACTGTTCCAGTGTCATCTACAGATGTTCCCAGTTGCACGGTCGGTTTCTGTTTATCGTTATCTATTAACTGAAGCTTCAAACCGTTCCCACTCTATTCCGTCTTTTATCTTATATTTTTACTCTATCTCTATCTCTCTCACCCTCTCGCTTTATTATGTTTTACTCAACCGAGTTATTGTTGATCAATTATCTATTGTTATTGAATTATAATTGTTGTATTCTGTTATTAAGATCGTTGAAATGAACAAAGAGACAGTGAACAATTTATTACGAAAACTGACTAATTTTTTCTCCTCTATTGGTAAATTGTAGAAACTTACTATTTGTAAACGATATTGAATTATTTACAAATTGGATGTCGGCAAATATAAATAAAAGTTTCAGTTGGATGCGTCCTGCCATTTTCCACAATCTATTTTTATATTTTATATAAAGATTATGAGAAAGTGGAGGCGGTTTTTTTTTTTTTTTTAGTATTTTATATATAAAAGAAAACTTTTCCAGTTCTCGAAGGAAATCCACCTTGATGGACGAAAATTGTTGACATTTCATATGTGGGTGTTGTTGTTCTTTCTGAAACGAAATCACAGTCTATACGACAATGAAACGTCCACGTTTTCCACTTCTTTGACTACTGAAAGTTATACAATAAAATATTGTTTTCTGGTTCCATTACTTTAAGCTTTTTTACTCTCTCTCTCTCTCTCTTTCATTCTTTTTATTGTAGATATGTGAAAGAAACGATATTCAGTCATGTGTTTCTCTCATTAAAATAGATTTTCGGCAACAAAAGTGTCCTTTCAGAAGAAAAAAATCATCTATAGCTCTCGATATTGTTTGAACCTTGAATAGTACAATTCAAACGTTATAGCCAATCAGAGCTATTCGAGAAAATATGACAAGAATCAATAACCGACTGTCATCAAATGTACAGATATGCTGAGGAAAATAAAACGTCCATTAAACGGTGATTATAATAGATATTTTGCGAATATAACCCAATAATAATGAATTCGATTGTTCAGCATTATCACCATCAACAACAATAATAACAACAAAAAACGATTGTATAGAAGTGTTGCTTTATAAATTTTAATAATATGAATCGTTGCCAATTTCGGTGGTTGTCGAGCTACAAATTTCTCTAAAAAGCAATAGGAAGTGGCAACGGAACGACCAATTTGAACGACGATAAAATTCACTAGTCCGTCCTATATATGTGTGTATGTGTGTGTGTGTGTGTGTGTGTGCAACGAACGTGTCGAAAGTTATCCTGAAATATGTATGGTTCATGTTTAATGCAATAGGCGAAGCCATTCCTGATAATGACTGCATTCTTCCAACCTATATGGCCTAAATTACTCCCCGAACACACCATCATTCATTCGTCACCATCTAGCTAATTATATACTGGTCGTGATGTGTTGCTTTGTTCTCTCAACATCACGACTATATGGGATAAAAAGCTTATTGTTGGAATATTTTTCTATATTTGAATTTTATTTGGTTTGTTCATTTCCAATAAAATAATCTTGACGATTTATCGATGTTGCATTTTCGAATAATTGGTAACAAAAATATAGCGAGAGATGTTGCCATTAAAAATACATATATATATATTAATGGAGAAAAACGACATCACAAAATACAAGATTACAGCCGGTGAAATATAAGAAATAAGAGATATGACGATCTGAATTCGGGAGCTTAATTTTTCCTTGCTTTCTATTGCTGTTGAAAAATTCATTAATTTCTATTTTTCGCTCGCTATTAATCTCCCACTCTCTCTTTATTTTTTTTTTTGTAAATTTCATTTCTGATTTGATTTCGAGCGCTTTACTATCCTCTGTCAACGAATCCCTTACCCTTATGTCGCGGCACGCTTCTTTAAGACTTTCGTGTTTTTATTCTTCTCAATGGCTCCCCAAACATACAATTTCTATATATATATATATATATATATATATATATATATACGATTCAATTAAATACTTATCGAGAAAATTTGGGACAAAAATCATTATTGATTTACAACAACAACAACGACAAACTTTATTTGTTCTTTATTATAAAATGTTCGTAACATTTAAGCCATTATTATATTAGAAAAGGTTTTCGATATAACCCAGTCGGAGCTCAAAATTGGCCGGATCTTTTATCCGAGTATGGATAAAGAAACGGAAGAAGAGAGAAAGATTGAATGTATAGTAGTGGTGGTTGTGACGGGGTAACTTCCGGTACACTAAGGGATTTCCGCAATCTACCGATATTCATTATTTACCGACAACTGATGCCGCATCCTCCAACTCTCTCTCTCTTGTGCGCTCTCTTATTCGTTAATAATATCACTTTATTGAACAATTGGTACATGTCAATTTCCATCCAGTAATTGGGGTGCTTTAACTTTGTTTTAAAAACGGATATAAAACATTGGAAAAAATTTGAAAAAAAAAAAAATCGGAAGATAACAGGATACATGCAGGAAATAGATCTGAATTTAATTAACAATAAGGGAGTTGTAGTTAATTATAAGAGCATGCTAGTAGACTATTAATTAACTATAATTGATGGAGAATAGAAATAGAAGAGGAAAAAACTGCTAAATAATGTTTTATTTGCGATTTTT
Organism: Zonitis immaculata; assembly: GCA_037414775.1. Lineage (NCBI taxonomy): Eukaryota > Metazoa > Arthropoda > Insecta > Coleoptera > Meloidae > Zonitis > Zonitis immaculata. The sequence goes on from JAZBGX010000293.1 coordinate 8,942, forward strand.
CGATTAAAACTGGAATATGTTTTGAAATTGATCATAAATCCATCAATTCGATATAAATTGTTGTGATGTTTGATATGTTTTCCTCTCTAATAGTCAACAAATAAACTGCTACTAATTTGCAATAAAATTAATGGACGAAAAATAAACAAATTGATTCGCAATATCGGTCATAATCTATAGCTATAAATTTTTTTATCAAATATAATATTTCAACATTAATTTCAATGAACGGTATTATAGAATAAATATCTAGAAAAAAAAACCATACAGATTATATGGCAAATTTGGTATAAATAAAACAACACGATGGATATTAACATACATAGACTGTTTTAATTGTTATACGATCAACTATCCGAACACCGCCACTATTATACAGTCACCGCCAGTCGGAATGATGGTTGACTGCGGTTGAGCGTGCACAAAAGGCGGTCGAATGTGCAAATGTAGATGGTAATTGAGTGTGATAAGGGCAATGTTGTTGAACAGGTGTCTCGTGAAGTATTAATAGTATAGACGATCTCTCTACTAAATAACAAACATGTTGGCCATATACATATATATTCTACCTTAGATAGTCTACTACATATAATCAACGATTATATTTGCCGAATAAACCATTGTGTTGACATGCTTGTTGTTAATCCATCTCGTGAGCTAGCACTAAAATTTGATACACGAAACACAAACTATATAAATTTATCATAATAATGATAATAATCAATTTACGAAAAGTTTAATTAAAAAAAAAAAAACTCGCAATTATAACAACTCTAGTGCAAATTATTGAATATTTTAAAGGAATTCCTAGAACATTAGCGAAACATGAACAAAGCTCTTTATATACGCTGATATTTTAATCTTAACACAGATTATAAGAAGGAGAAGAGATTTTCCAGTAACTGTCAAAATATGTAAATTACTAAAACCATCCAGTTTAACTCTTTTTGACTTAACGTTTACCTTCAAAACCACCTATCTCCTCTCAGTTATCTATAATTTGACGTCGATCATATATACTAATCGTTAAATTATATAATTGAAAAAAATCCATTATATCAATTACATTATATTATAGAGTTGAGAGTTTTTTTCTTCGATTTTCTAATTGATAAATCCACCTTTTTGTTCATGGATAAGTGTATAAAAGTTGTCAAAGTTTACAGACGTATCTGTATTCATCCGGCGCATCCACCATTTTTATACAAACTAAGTTTATTTAAATTTTAATTAATTTAATAGAAAAAAAAATCAAACAAAATGTAAATGGAAATATGCAAATGTATCAAATTATTATTTAATTATTATTATAAAATTTCACGGAATTATTATAATTTTAGTGCTACATTTTTGAATAATTATTTCTATTTTTATTCAATCCAATCAATAGTTGTATAATATTTTGATCGAATAAACAATATTCAAGGTATCAGAAATTATTTGCAATATTTGATGATAAAAACAAAATATACACGTTTTTAATCAGATTGTAATAATTTAAAAACGATTGTTTTTGATGAATTTCAATAAAAATATAATACAACCAATGCAATTGAATAGAAAATTTCATCGATACCCCTTGAAATATTACTATCAATGAAAATTTGCAATATAAAATGAACTAAATATTTCAATTTCCCACAAACTATTCCTACATACATATATAAATTCACCAATAAAAACATAATGGATTTACCTTTTTATTAGAGTGTCAAAATTGTTCATAAACAACGTTATATAGAAGTATATATATAGTTGGATCAATCCGACGACGTCGTACGGCCATATTGGATGCCTTTCCGGTTGGAATGTCGATCAAGAGAAATCATTCAAACAAATATTGCTCTATAATAAGTCTTATTTGATAATAGAATATTTTATTGGTCGTATATTTCCATCAGTCTATTTATTTACAGTTTAGATAGAAATAAAGTGATAGATCAATAACTTTATATTGGTGAAGATTTGAAATACAATCAACGATATTTTGTTTCACGACAAATAATTGAATATTGTCAAAAACAATATATACATATATAGGGTGGTCTACCAGAGACTTTCCTGGTTTGGTAGGCACTCTGGTTCTAGTGAAGAGATAAAAAATGCACTTGAAGATCTAAAGTCGAAATGTTCTCTAAATATCACTTTTTAGATCGTCGAATCCGTTTTTTTTTGCACCCACTAGAGCCAGAGTTTCAAGACTAGGAGAGCCTCTGGTGGACCACCTGTATACATAGATAAACTTGAATAGAGAAAACGATAAGAAAAAGAAAAATATTAGTCGATATGGTAATAGAATAGTTTGTTCATCATTTTCGCTCGTTGTCTCTTCCATCTCTCTTTCTCCCACATTGTAACATTAAAATGTAGATTGACAACAGATGTTACTAATGCCGTTTACCGAATTCTTTGGAAGAACATTATTTGAATTGGAAAAACAAGAAATTTGAAACTTGAATAAAAATGGCATAAAATAAAAAATTGTAGAAAAATCTTATTATAGTTTGGTGTTATTCGATAGAAAAATTGTATCATTATATGTTGGAAAATATTTGTTGAATTTAATAGTAATCGCTATACAATTCCAACGATATTGTTCTTTATAAAACCACCCCCGGATAGTTGGATTTGTCTGGGCTATGACAAGAGTTCGATGCAACAACGCCAATATGTGTAGAAAACACTTAAAATGCAAATGTCTCGATTCGGTGTGTTCGGCAACGCTAGAGCTGCAATAGTGTCAGGGTTCAATATTGTAGATTTATTGGCTTTATTAGAAAGCTGCAGTAGAGGCGAGAGTGTGATAGAAAGACGAAAAGAAGGACAAAGATGCTATGTGGAAATAAAAGTCGTAATTTAAAAAATGGGAAAAAAGGTACGATAGGCTGAAGCGACGTTTACAAATTTTATAGCGACTAACGAGCGATCGTTTCTGAATTTTTTTTCTTTTCGCCAATAAATAAAAATATAGATGATAATTAAAAAAAAACAAAAAACAATAATGATTTCAATTTGTTAGTTTCATTAATTTAACGCTATAATAAATTACACGCGATTTGACAAAATCGACAATTAATAATTACAAAAACAGAAAAATCGCTTTTCTTATTGCTGCATTCGTTAGTAATAAATCTCAACACGTTACTATTATGCTTTAAATTCTTTTAAGCGGTGACATTTATTACTGTCAAGTGAGAAAATGCATGTAAAACTATTTTATAAATCACGATGTAAAGAAATTACAAGTCTAGACCGGCGCATCCACCATTTCCCCCCTCCCGACTCGACCAAATTTCATAAAACGTTATTGTATGTATTTCGCAATTAAGTTGAGAATCCAATTGGGACCTGCATCAAATTATTAGTTTTTATTGAAACCCAAGAGTTTTGTTTGTTTTTTTTTAACTGAGTCAGATTAAATTTCCATTAAAATCAACAATCTATCAAAATTATTGAATTTACCAATCGAATCGACAGAAGAAGAAGCAAAAAAACAAAAAACGTATGATAATATAAAAATTCTCTAATTTATCATTACGATCGTTTGGTTTAATGATTCCATGTAAAACTAATTATCAATTAAGAGAGTAGCTTGAGTTTTCTCTATGTGAAATATAACGATTCATCAGCGAGTTGATAATTGTAAATTGTCCGATTTTAATTAGCCATCATTCGATGTTGATTTCACAAAGTCCAATGAATTGGTATCGTCATTATAACGAATTTATTCTCGAATAATTTTTAATTTATGACGACTGTTTGTAGAGTAAGAACCAATTCAAATAATAATGTCGACATACGTATTGCTTGAGAATACACGGACTATCGAATTTGAAAGTGTCGATAGACAAATAAATGTAGAGGAAAGATTGTAATATTAGACGATAACAATTTCAGATTAATAGTACGACGAAATATTTGGTTGGTATATATATATAGGGATGTTGAGGGTGTAGCAATGCGTATTATAGGACATATTTATAGGCGGCACACCTCATAAAGGGCGCGATCGAAGCAGTTTACTCTTATTTTACGGTAAACCTATTAAATATACATTTATATCCATTTAGCGTCATAAAGCTGCCGCACTCGGACCATAAATATTGTATTACTACAAAACTCCGGTCTGTCCAATAACCAACCAACAATGGCACATCTCCCTTTATTTGCACAATTGTAAATTATAATCAATCCATTATTAAATTTAAAAACAACAATCATTTTATTGTGGTTTGATTTTGTTTTTGTTTTCAACTTTCATCTATTTGTAGATATTTTTTTTTTTTTGTTGCGAATAAATAGCCTATCTTGAGGGAACAATTTCAGTTTATATTTCATTTACTGCTAAAAAACGCTATTCAACAGATTTTCGAGGGTGGAATCGAGGCAAAGTAGCTATATGAGGAAGAGAAACAGGAAATATGCTTTGAATAAAACATATTTAAATCAGTAATGTGTATATATATATATTGCTCAACTGAGTCGTGAATATTATCAATTATTACAATATAAGTTGATAAATATTTCATAAAAATCACGATACTGACAATAAGAAAAGTTTATGTTATAGATTCAATAACTATATATTTTCGACCTAAATTTTATGTTACCATAGCTATAACTGATAAAGTATTACGTGTAAATGGGAATAACTTATGGAATTCGATTAGCTATAAAACGAAAAGCTCTCATATATATTTTAATGGGTAGTGATTCGAGCATTTTAGTAAAGGAAAATGTAAAAGAAGCCTCCAATCAAAATGAAATTCAGGCTGTAACTGTAACATCAAATTTTTTTTCCTCTGGAATTTATATTAAAAAATTTGGAATCATCAAACGGTTCGAATATCATCACCGATATATTGGCGACAAAATTAAAGAGAGTTTCGCTGGGAAAAATCGAATTCTAACTGATTTAATTTCTCTCAACTTTCAGATCGAAATTGATCTTACACAAAAAATGTTTCTATTCGAATTCGAATTAAATCCAAATTCGATTTTGAACTTCGATATCAATTAGGCGTTAAAGCAACTAAATTTGAATCATTCGAATAAATAAGTGTTCGATTCCAGCACATTCATTGAATGCAATTATAGTTTATTGAGTCGAGTTATCATTCGACTAACGTTGTATAGACTTCCTATACTAATTTATTCGAATATTTTCTCTTTTCGTGAATTTATAGAAATAAAATAAAAAATTGTCGGTTTCAAAATTCATCATCGAATTCATGAGCCCAATAAAAGAGATATCACTATCTCATTCTTGCACATGTAAGTTATTATATTATCTAAACGGCTGTAGAAGATTGGATTAATTTGTTTAGATAGATTTTGAGAATGGGAAGTTGTTGGGAATAAATTTCGTGAGTTTTTGTTCAAATATTTGTTGTCATTCCCAAAATTAATATTATCATATACTTTGGTAATAATAATAATAATAATAATAATAATAATAATGATAATAATAAGATATAAGGCAACTTTAATTGGTCGCTTTGATTTTCTTTGAACTGTATAATTAGATTTTAATTGAGTCTCATAAGTTCAGATATTAAGAAAGTTACGAAATTACACCTTAATGTCGGTTTTTTTTTTGCTTTATATTCTCAAACATATTTAACTATAATGAAAATATGAATTGTTTATATTTGTTTATTAAATTGCAACATATATTTGAAGAGCACTATAAAAATGAGAAGAAGAAGAAAAAAACTCTATATGGTATAGATATTGAAGCTAGAAGTGGTTGGCATAATGAAGGGTAAATAAGAATACGTAGCAGAAGGTATACAATAATGGCCAAAAGGACGTGTATATAGAAATACTTGTTACGCAACTCTAGTTGAGAGTACTTGTCAACGAGGCAACTGAAGGATCCACTTTCGTCTTCCAACTTTACCAAACGTAATATCTTTCAAGTTCATATTATATCGTTGTTATTATTATTATTATTATTGGCGTTATTGTTGTTGTTGGATGTGTTTTTGATATCGATATTTCATTATAAACAAAGACCTAAATTCTCAAAAAAAAAAAACTTCATTATTCCTAATAAATTTATGAATCAGTACGTGTATTTAATACAACATTGTATTGAATACAGCATTTGACATGAAACTTCTTAGCCCGTGGGATTTTACTTTTCGAACGAAACAATTTATATGAAATAAGAAAACAATCAAGTCGAGATATTGAAGCGCATAGTCTCTAAGGAACCGGAAAAAATGACGTCATTAAATAACCCGAAATTGTGTTCCATACATTTTATGACAATAGTCGGCAACTCTTCAATACCATTAATTGACATTAAACTGTTATAAAATAAATAATAATAATAATAATAAAATACGGCACGAATGCTTTTATTTTATTTTTATTTTTTTGTTTTAGGAGTAGAGGTATGTCGGTCAAATAATTCAACAACGAATACGTGAATTCATTAGTGGCTAGTTTGACGACAGTCAAACTCGAAATAGAAATTGATCGTGTTTAACAGATAATTCCATTATAATCGAACACGCAACTTTTATACGATTCCAAAATTTATGTGTAACGGTTGTATGTATGTATAATACATATACAGGCTGGCCCACCAGAGGCTTCCCTCGTCTTGCAACTCTGGCTCTAGTGGCCGCAAAAGAAACGGACTCGACGATCTAAAGTTCGATATTTAGCAAATATTTTGACGTTAAAACAATTTCGCAAACTCTAGATCTTCGAGTGCAATTTTTTCTCTTCACTAGAATCAGAGCTCCTACAAGAGCAGGAAAACCTCTGGCGGACCATCCTGTATAGAGATAAATTTTTCGAAATTAGTATGTGAATAATTTAATTTTTACAAAATTAAAACGCTTAATATAATCAAGCTATAACCTCTACGAAAGTAGTTTCTACCAAGAAAATAATGGGAAAATATTAGCGGTTTAAATATGGTGGATGCGCCGGGTTTTTGCTAGATTACTATAATATTATCATCGTTCTAATTCCTAATAATTTCTATTCCCGTAAACGTCTCATTTTACAATTAATAAATTTTAAATGAAGAGAAACAAAACTATAATAAATCTTTGCCGGTTAGAAAGAATAATAAAACTATAAATAAAGTATATTGTTTATATTGGATGGTGTTAGGAGTTACTAAAGTTCGAGTGTTTAATATTGCAAATACCTAATGAAAACGTTTCCGCAGACACCGGAAGTGTTATCGGATCTAACAACATAAATCCTTCCGTAGAATAATAAGCACGAATCTAACTGGTATATATGTATCTTAATAGTTAACGAAACGTACATTATTACAATCCTATTTGAATATGGACTAGTATATCTATATCTATAAATAAATATATTTGTAGATGGATTGTTAGAGTTTTCGGATTTGTTTGGTTGTTGTTTTTTTTTTCGGCGACAGTGTGACGATAAAATCTTTTCATATCCAAAGTTTTCGATTCTCCTAATTATAAGAAATATGAATTATTTCTATAGAATAATAGCTGTATGATTCGGAATCAATAACGACCATTAGTTAAGTGAAATCTAACTAATTTCTATAGAGACGTTATACCGTTCGTTTACTAAAATATCATAAAAACCTATTCAATATGCACTTCCAAAGCTAATTTTGAATACAAGAAAAGCTATAACCAACTTATAATTAATTCATAGAATGAAGCCATTAAACACCTTTTTGTCTTTCAATATACGTAACTTTTTCAGGTCTCGGTTGTTGTTTGTTTTTTTTTTGCCGATAGTTTTATTTTAGCTTTGTATCTTCGTATTTAATCAAACAAAATAAAAATAAAACACCTTTAAAGGTTTGGGTTATGTTTCTGTCGCTGGGAGGGTTGGCAACACACTAGAAACTCAACTAACTGTTAATTCAGTAAAAGCTTCCCTATAACAGACTTTGGAATAGCGCGTTTGAGGGTATAGGGAACGGAACAAAAAAATAAAATTAAATAACAGACAAACACACATATGTACCTATAGTATAGTAGGTATATGGCAAAATCACCTCTCTCTCTCTCTCTCTCTCTCAGTTTGAACTTTCTATTAAACAAATACAGGACACCAAACGAGATCTATATAGTCATATTAGACTACATCTCGGATATCCGTAAACTGTTCAGACAGGTTCCGTATCTGAAATAAAATGGATAAACGGCTCGCAACAACAATATTACTTTAAAATATAAATATATTTGTAGCCAAAATGTCCATCTACAATGGGATAGAGCCGATATGATGAATTATTCCAACATTATCTATATAGAATCTGCTCTTAGATTTCAAATGCGTGAAGCACTATATAAACAATAAATAATAACTAGCTTTCCACAATGTTATGTTCCTATCTGTCCATTTAATTGATGTTTGTAATTAAATTTGAATTTAGACCACGCCAGACTTGACTGATCAACAACAAATTTACTATTCAAATATTTTTATTGTTATAGAGACTCTAATGAACAGTTTTAAACGAAATCAAGAGTAGAAATCTATATTTTGTTGGGTAAACTTTTTTTTTTGTTATCCTTCTGTGAAGATTTGATGGGAAACGAATCTTGATGTTTCCACTATTGAGGAAAAGCTTAAATACGCTGCTATAAGTAAATTGTGAAGAATCTGATCATCGCATACACTCACCAATAATCGCTATACTTATACATATTGAATTTATTATTCCATAGAAATTTACTACACAATTTGGCAATTTTCTTATCTTTTTTATATTTTTATAGAGAGAAAAAAGGACAAGAAAAAAATTACCAAAACTTGTACCAGCATTCTATGAAAAATCCGGGTATTTAATTATGTATGTATTTATTTAATCGGACCCGTATTGTCTAAATAGATACATTTTAATTAAATTTTCGGAAATTACAACAACAAATCAATAAATTTTTGATATAAAATAAATTATCAGTACTTAATAAAAAAAAAAAAACAAATAAAATTGGGGGAGTTATTAATATTCTAGAAAAAAAAAATTGACTAGACAGGTGTGTACTACTCAATATCATCAACGTTATCATAATCAACAAATAAACAACACGACATCTGTCCAGTGTTAGAGTTGCCAACAAACACTTTTATATAAATCGACAAACAATTAATATAGTAGTAGATCTTATATGATTATATTTCTCTTCAATTTATGGAATTGTAGATCAAAATATGAAAACTTAATCGCACATGAGTCAATCAAATTGTAATTTGTTTGTTTATATGAACGGCAAACTGTAAGCTTCAAGTCAACACGCTATCAGCTTTATTAATTAGAAATTTTGTGGAACTTGACTCAGTTCTAAGTAGAGAAATTCTCATGGGGATTTAAACAAGATTTATAACTTGCATTAAATTAAATAATTCCACGTGTATATAAAATTAAAGATTTTTGGTAATAATTAAAGAAAAGAAAATTAACACTCCACTACTACAATAGAATCGTCAACTTACCATTAATTTAGGTGTTGGATTATCTTTTTTCTTTTGTGGAATTCATAGTAATGTACATATGAAGCACAGGATTATAGAGTGTCGTCGATGTTGGATGATTTGTTGCGTTTGGAATAATTGTTGAATGGATCCCCGTTGTTGAGGCTTCAGAAGACGCACGATCAACTGAGATGGCAGAAAGAGCCGGCGCCCGCCACACCCCAATAACATTTAAAGCGCCGGCGTCGTTGTCTCCCACTTTTCCCAACAACCCCCTACAAACCTACAAATTCTCTATGCTTGGAAAATTTCGAAACGCAGGTATATATGTATGTATAGCTTTTTTGCGATAAAATAAAAGGGACTTCTAAACAGACGAAAAAAACAACAACCATCATTATTATCTCATCAATTTCATAATAATTCAAAATTGTTTTGATAATAATAATACAAGTACTTAGTGATTTATTGAAAATAGATCTGTAAATCTCATTAGTAGTTTAGTAATTCGAGTTAATTATAATCTCTGAAGCATACAATTATCGAATAACTATTATATTAAAGGGATGAATGCTCGCATATGTATAAGAGGATATATTGTACAAACTAAATCATATATATGTTTCTAATGTTGATTGGAATGTCGACTTAAGGACCAGGACCACAGTTCATTCTATCTCCTGTAGATTATCCTGTTGCGCTGTTTGCGTTCTCGGTTACCGAGGGAACGTCACTCTACTCCCGATTCTGTCCGTCCCAAATCGTCTGTTCTCGCAATACCCTTCTATTAGAACCATGCCACCACTACCACTACCAACAACAACAACATCCACTAAGATAGATTCCTTACCAAAGGTAAGTTAATTGTAATTAATACCATGGGTATTATTATGCATAATTGGACTCTTAAGGTAATTAAACTGTTTCTTTTTTTTTTTGATAAAAAAAATTGGAGCGTAAGAGTGAGAGACGACGGATAATGCCCAATATTCTTATAAAGCGAGGTGTAAATCTTAATCATTGCCATATTCTACGACTGCTCTAGACAGGGTATTAAAGATGGTGGTTATGATTTGACGGATACGCAATCAAACCGCTTGTCAACTATGCCATTAGTATTAGAAATAAACACCTGTCATGGTCTTATATCGTTACATTTATTATAACAAGCAAACAATCCACTGTATCCATATAACAAACTTAAAATTGTAAATATCTCTATGTATCTATAATGTGGTTTTATGAAAAAACATAATAAATGGAAATAGAACCAAACAAAAAATGTCCTTAAGCTGAATAATAATAATAATAATAATATAGACAATATTAAATTACTATAGTCACTTATTGTATAATTGAAATATATGCGAGTATTACGCCCCCGGATTGTTTTCCATTTATAATAATTTTCGGATTAAACGGTAGAAGTTCTAAGAGAAACCATAACATACCTACATGTGTTTAGGTTAGCACAATTTTGAATATAAACAACTATACATATATGTATATATGTATAACTAATAATTTATTATTAATTTTACTACAATACCTTTAGAGCAGACCGTGGATTAAGCTTACCCCACATCTCTCATCATACAACAATGTATTTCATTATATATTTCAACGTACAGATCAAATATATTATTAATGGTATCTAACAAGAAGGAAAATTAGAAAAAATAGTTTCACTAAGACACTATTTATCTGTAATCGTCCAAAAGATCAGCCATAAAAGAGTCACAGTTACGACCCTGTGTCGGGCGGAGTGGTAGAGGCGGTACCAGTAATCCTTAACGACCTAAATCCAGTACCCAAACCTGGGAGTTTCTCCCTTACGGCGTGACAATTTATTTAACAACCTGGCGCTAGGACTATCGAGTACGTCTAAAGTAGGAGGACTGAGAATACCGAACTAGATCTATGCTCGGCCGTCGAGCATCCTGAAGCATACTAGATCCCACAACAGAAATACAAACTAAACTCAGATACTAGTGACCGCGAGCGGCTCCGACACCTCAAACGCCTGCTTGACCTACTCACTTGAAGGCCGGGATACCGTCACCACCAACGGCCCCGTTTTATGGGAATAAGCATTCCACATAAATGGCTTACGTTAACAACCATCTGTTATTCCATTCTTAGCGACCCAACAGCCACTAAGAATCCGACACCCTGGGGGGGGGGTCACCTGCTAACCATCGCAGGCGGGCTTCCTCCCCACCCTTAGAGTCTGTGTTAGTAAGGTTCCCCTTACAACCTTTGACATGTAACGGTCGAGCCCAGTCTCCCAGACTCTAACACACATGCTTGCTAATTGACGCAGCCTTTGCCTCTACAAATGGAGGATGAGGTAGGTAATCAAATATGCTCAGGGGTAAACGGCGTGTGGTCTGCATCTCGGATACTAGCCTTCCAGATCATTACCCATCGCCAAAGGAAAACAAGCGGCGATCCTTTGTCTGACACCTCAAACGATTGCGCAGCCGTTTACCAGCAATAAATTGTGATAATCACACATAGGGTACTTCCAGAGGTGTATGGACAAATTCAAAAGTACGATTAATAAAGTTTGATGATGGGTTAATGTTGAATTCGTATGTCTCAAGATGCTATTATTAAAATAAAAAAAAAACAGAAACGAAATATTAGGTTTAAGAAAATTTGAAAGTGTACTTAATAAAAATATAAGCTATGTTATATCAGTAATCAAGTCGCTAAATTTTCATTGTTGATCGTTCTATATAGTGATCGTAAGTAATCAAAATTTGATTTGAATTTGGTTGGTTTCGTATTGTTGTGACGATATTTGAATTTAATTCAAAGTCAATATATTCGAAACTGATTGCGAGTGAAGTTGAGTTCAACAATCAAAAGAGCTTATATAATATAATAATAATAATAATAGTAATAACGAAAGTGAGGAGAAGAAGTAGAAGAAGGAAACATATTTTTCTTAAAACTTAATACTTGTCAAATTTCATTCAATCATATATATTGGCCAATCTGTATTACGTTAAAACTATAACAAACTTAAAATCAGCTTCATCTTGGCTTGTTCTATGCACTTGACTGAGCTTATGTTAGCTGACTTTGTTGTTTATCACCGAGTTCAGTTGGATTGCGAGCTCACTTACACTCTCAAATATAAAACTAACACATAAACAACTATACAACATATTTATGGACACATATTGGTCGACTATCGTCCGATCAACTGACAAATTTCTATTTCTTCACTTATATTCGATAGAATTTACTGCATTATCATCCAATCTTATATTTTTATTGTTACTAAATGTCGATGTATTTTTTGTTTTCTGTTGTTATTATTAATCCAAAGTTTATTGCTGCATTGTTGCAATTTTTCTATTACTTGTTGGTTGATCTTAACGAAATCATCGTTGCTAATATCAAAGTAAGCCTTAATATATTGTCTCGATGCTTTGTTTGTTGTTCCACTTCATTTGAACAATACAATATCGTTTTTAATAGCTAGAAAGTTAAGTTTCTATATAAGAAGTGGGAGGTAATTAAAAGTGTGCAACCAAGCAGCTATATATGGACAAGATTCAAGAGTAGACTATATATGGTTGACAATATATTGGAGGAAAATCGAGACATAAGGGACTGTGTATATAGAGATGGACGGGCGAGAGACAGGGTTGGTTTCCTATAAAGAAAAAGCAACTGTTTCACTGCCACTATCGTCCTGTTTAGTGATTTCCCCAGAGTGATATCGATTGAGGGAATGCAACAACACCTATCTGATGGGTTATATCGTCGTTTCAAAACTAGAGAGTTTGTCGTTTTATTATTATTATTTTGGTTATTGTTTTTTTTTTCTTTTACTGTGTCTCTATATATTTTGGTACAGTTAACCGCAATCATCGTTTATTATATTTTAACAAAAGTATGATCGATTTGGTTGTACGAAATAAAAAATTGAGCAATAAATAAAACTAAATAATATAAGTTTATAAGTATATAAGAATATGGTATCGAATTCGACCGGAAACGTTTTCTATAGGATTTTGTCGATAGAAGATGCTTTAATCCGAGCTTCTTCCGGATTCATTGACTTTTAACTAGCCTTATACAGCAAAAATGTGCTCATTTTAGCGTTGACGATTTATATGTTATTGAATAGAAATCGTATATATATAAATACCGATATAAATCTAAATTTCAACATTATTACGCCGCTTGATCAATTTCCAAATTTAAAAAAAAAATGTTATAGGTTCCTATTTTATCAAATATCTTTCATATTAGATATATACAGGCTCATTTTGTCAGTCACTCGATTTGAGATAGCTGTAGCTGAATTTGTCATGTTTTCATGGAAAATTTCAGTAGTTAAGTCCGAAAAAATTTAACGATAAAGTAAATATTCGTTATTGTGTAGAAATTTTCATTTCAATTTTTCAACAATTTTTTTTCTACTATCATAAAACTCTGTACATTTACTAGTTGACAGTAGAGTAACAAAACATATTATGTGAACGACGCGAACATGAATAATTTCTACAAAAAAGTGAACTGGAAATGTTTACAAGCTTCATGGAGAACTACTAAATAAATGTACCTCACAATTTGAACAGACTGATGATGGTGATTGCTGAAAACTGATAAACTATATATAGGGTAATTCTGGGAGAGATGGACTACTTTTTTTTTGAAAGAAAAAAAAAGAAAAACGCATGATTGTTCCATCTATCCCACCTAGTTAGGTATAGATGGACCACCTTATTAGGGGCCTATGAAAGCTACAATTGGCATCATAAGCAACAAGATTCATTCAAGCATTATATGTTTACATCGTTCCAACACCATTATCGAACACGTTGTCGTATCTGGTGCAGCTCGCATATAACGCACTGCGAAGCTATACTCGTTCCGCGATATAGACTTTTCCGCATCCAATACATTTACTATCATCCTGATCATCAATATAATGCCTTCCCAGTAATGTTTCCATATTTTAAACCCATAAAAATAATTATACACCGGTCTATGTCTCCCACTACGCAAGTGGTCCGTTTATCCCAAAATATCAAGACTGGTGGATCGATTGATATCCTATATATTTTTCTTTGGTTTTTCAACATTGGGAGTTCAGTTTGAGGACGCTTTTCCATGGATTCAATGGAAAATTGTGACATAAATCAATATTTTGGGCCTACTTTCAATCAACAATGATGTAATTGAGAAAAAATATGACAGTAATAAAAATCTCTTTCTTGTTGATCTACAATCTACAAATTTATCAGTGTAACGTCTGTAAAATTTAGTATACGTGCTAAAAGGAACGAGAATAAGCCGTTGCTGTTAAAAAATCAAAATAAAATATGATAGTTTGATGTGTCCATCTCTCCCGGAATCACCCTAATTATGAGAAATTGTAGCATAATAATAAAGTATTTATTATTGTTTGATGTCTGTTCTAGTTTCTCTTGTTCCTTTTCTAATCAAACCAGCAACTTTTATAATAACGCAGTAGACCTCAATGCATATAGAAAAATAAGTAGAAATATATATATAAAATAAGGAAAGTTGACCACCTGGACTGGGCCATTGTCACTTTTATATAGAAACGTTATCAAAGATCGAACAAATGTCGTTATCAACGCTTATCACTTCATTTGTGCAAGTTGTCATCGTTTGTTGCTGTTATTGTTGTTGACGATCCACCAACACCACCATACCCACGATTCGATGGCCGTACAATTAAATCTGACATATTCCTGTTTCTCTATCTATTTATCCATCAATCTATCTATCTATATATATATTATATAAACGTGTGTAAACACACCATATAGTCCTGATAAAAATTGTTATATCTATCTATATCTTTGACACACACAACCTATATATTAATTTCGCCACATATCTTTTTCATTATTATTTTATTGTTATCATTATTATTATTATTATTTCGGTATTTTTATTTGTCTAAATTGTATTGTGTTTGCTCTTTTTTTATTTATTTATTCTTTATTATTATTATTATTATTATTATTATTATTATTGTAGAATTGTGAAATTCTTCACGGGCGGTTGACACGGCCTCGATTCTTTCCGATATCGACACACGACGGGTGGTTTTAATTGAGAGAAAGACTGTATTAGGGATGCCAATCGATGATAGGGACGCAACTGGACGTCTCTATAGGCAGGATTCCAGCACAAATAAATGAAAGAAAAAAAATTACAACATCATCTATACAAATATTTTCCCTTACTATTTATATAGACGCACGATACATACCAAATATTCCAATAAATATATATGTCAACCACTATACAATATATATGTATATATTAGGAGAATTTTTGTTGATTTTCAATTTATCCTACAAAATTCAATTACCACTATTATCATCATCATCATCATCATCAACGAAATGATGTTGTTGTTGTTGTTGTTGTAATTTTGGTAGAGATTCAATTAATTCAATGTGCTTATGTATTTGGTTAGTAGGCTCGGCCTATTTTCGAATAATTATATTGTATATCAGAACCAACCCCCTCCCCTATATGTATATATCCTTCCATTTTGTACTGTTCTTGTTCTTGTTTTAATTTCGAACGCCGTGTTCAGTTGGAATGTTTTTGACATTGTTGTCAATATATTAATGTGCAACCAGGCGTGGCCATCGTCTTGACAAGAACTGATTATATATCGAAGAAGTTGAGTCATTTACATAGGCCGCCATCCTATTGACGAACTTATTTATTCATACAATAACATTATATTAGAAAATATTAAGAAAACAACATCAACTACCGATCAATCAAACAATACCACAACAATTTCGCAATAATAAAACTATATAATTTAATTAAATTAAAGTCTATATAATAATAGAAAATATTTCGATTAAGGTGGTTGGGTTTAGATCAAATTAAAATTTTGGTTTAATCAATTCGAAAATCAACTTTTTCTGATATAAACAACGTTCGGAGGACACGACTTTAAACGTTAGACGAATATTTAATCGAATACGTCGCATATATAATACATACATACATACATATATATAGTAGACGACGAAGAAACGAATGGGGCATCGTCATGCTATTCTGTTATTAAAATGTCTAATCGAAACCACTAAAAGACGGGTTCAAAGGGAATTTCGTGTTAATAAAAATTGTAATACAAGATGAGAGGAAAAAGTCTATTTAGGATGTTTTAATGCGACTGTTGGACGTTATTTGCATAACATGAATTGCCAATTATCCAAGTCAGACGATGGTGTAGGAAAAAATCTACCCTTATAACTATGTTCTCTCGTTATTTATCGATTCTATGATAGAATTATCTAAATCTAATTCCAATTAAATTTATAATACGAATGGTAATGGAATATTTAATTATCTACCTTTTATCGATCGTATATAAATAACAAAAAAAAAAAATTGAATTACTAAATTAAGAATCATTTGATTAACATTGATAAAATTCAAAAATGCAAATAATTCTGGGTCATGATATATTTTGACGGCATCGCACCACCTTCAATTGAAAATTTGAATAATAAATTCGTGTTTTTCAGGAAATGTTATGAAAATGAAATTTTCACTAATTAGATGATTTTTGTATTGAAAAATTCAAATTACCTCAGGCATGTTTACTTATTTACTTACATTTCCTGCAGTGACTCCAGCTTGTAATGCTCATTTTGTATATGAATAAGCAATAATAATTTCATTACAATCAAAATCATCTGATTTAGGAAATTCTTATGTAATACAAAAATTAATTCTAATATCCTGAAAATGATCTTGATAAATCTAAAATTTTATAAATTTCAAGCGAAATACGAATGAATCGCGTATTAATTAAAACTTAAACGAATGCGGCTCAATGTTCTAATTTGCTCAACTTTCTATACGTAAATTTTGTGAAACAAAGCCTCTCTAAAGCGGGCATCTCCCTTGAACGTATACTTTTTGTGTCTTTGTCTGTGTCCGTCCAAGAGAGGTTCTACTGTATGCATTTCTGAATAACAGACGCGATGAGAATTTGCTTGGTGTAGCGGCCGGTGTCTCTGTCATCGCAGGGACAGTTTCTCAAGACCTTTGACCAGAGAGTACAACAAAAAAAAAGCAAGAGAGAATTCCATACACAATTGGCAGTTGTATTGGATGTCTTCTACGATGGATCAGTACTGGAACTTGACTGAAGAGGATAACCAGTACATTTCTATTTGACTCAGATGATTACGAGTCGTGGTGACTTCCGATCGTACTTATACAGGTTGCATCGAGCGGAAAATAAAAAAAGATACTTGTGGAACACACCATGCTCTGTTCCATCAGATGGGTCGAGTTCGGTCGGAGGATATTGTCATTGAGCGGATAATGGGTCATTCTTCAAACAATGGTAGAGTCTATTATAATGGTCGGGTTAACCTGATAAGAGGATTATGGAGGTGTAAAGAGTTTTTGGAAGTGATTCTTTTTGGGGGCTCTCGTGCACTGACGGAGAGTTCATTGAAGGTGAGGAGATTCGCGGGAGAAAAGTAGGTGTAAACTATAATTTAATTTTGAATTTGCAAAGAAATTTGTAAAAAGAAGTCGATCACTTTTCACCATATAAAAGCAATCAATGACGCAAGAAACTGAAAATAGGCTCAAAATATTTGTTGAGATCAAAATCGGTATATCTCGCGTAACGGAATTATTGAATTTTTGCGTTTCCACATTGTAAATAATCTAAAATTTATTTTGCATAATTATAGCAAGCTGGTTTTTTTACCAATATTCCAGTACACCAACAGCTACTTTTTATTCAGAAACATATATACCTACCACTGTTTTGTTTTTCATTTTTTTTTTGTTATTGTTGTTGTTGTTATTCTAAATCATATCCTATCAATTCAGGGAAAATAAAAACACAACACCACCATCAACAAACAACAACAATAACATTTTATTCAACAAACAATAAAATTAAATAACAATATACATATGTATGTGGATGTAGATATAGTTTTATTATTGTATTGGGCTTGGTATAATATAGAGTGTATATGTATAAGGCATATTTTAAAATTGTATATCTATATCTATCCAGATATAAAATATATGTAAATGTATGTATAGGGGATATCGTATATTAAAAACAGTGATCAATAATTACTAAATTAAGAGCGATTAGCGTCTGTTTGCACTTGTCACGTGAAACCAGCCATTATGAAATTACCTGGGAGCGGTTATATTTATGTCTATATATACACATATATATATGTAACATTTATGTGTATATAACTCTGTTGAATATACAAATATCATCTACATATATAGTTTTACCTTAATATATAGCCAAAGCAAATGTTAGAATTAAACAATTCCATTTCTTTCGATATCAGAATTTCGAGTGATAATTTTTTTTTGTGGGGCGGGGACGACGGGGAGTAGTGTCAATTAAATTTCCATAATTAAAACTTCGTCAGTTGAAAGACTAAATTGAGCATAAACTATAATGTGATTCTCACTCCTTTAGAGAGTCATAACAATATCTTCCAAACCATTGCCCATCTAGTGGAGTATTGTTTAATATTCACAATTAATTCGCAAATTTGTATCTCAACTTGTCAATACCATTTCGCAATTCAACTGTTAATAATAACAAATAAATATTTAAAATCAACAATTATTATAACCACAATTTACAATTTAAAAAAATTCGAAAGGGATACGAGAAGCAATTATTATTTGTAAATATTAATTTATATTGCTCGAATCACAGTATACATTGTTTTAAATATATTGTATATAGTCTTTTAGATTTAGATCGACAGAAGACATGCTTTGAATTATTCAGTATAGGAATTTGTCAAAGTGACGGCTCGATTTTGTCAAATATATTCGACCAACAGAAAAAATAAATATAACATAATAAGAAAATTCCATTATAACAAAATCCTATCTATAATTATTGTATTTGGGAATTTTTCCATATATCAGAATAATGAAATTTATTCCTCATATTTAGCATCTATTTAAATTAATTATTTTGTAATTGTTGCAACAGTTATTGCAATATACAGGGTGAGTTGAGAGTCGTGGACTTGAATGAAATGGCGGGTAGGGGACAAAATTCTGAGACAAAAAGTCCTGAGACATTATTGCGTGTGACCCACCGTTAATTAGTTATTAATTTTATAAAGCAGCCAATGAAAAAAATGCATAGGCGAAGCAAGAATCAATCGAGATTAGCGGTGTGTGAGCCCTCCCTTCTACCAGATGTACTCGTTCTACGGTAGTAGGGAGAGGGAGAGCTCACACCGCTGGCATCTCATAGTCTCTGCCTCCGCGGCGGAGGCAGAGATGAGCTAGGGATGAGCTAGGCGGAGGCTCCGCCTAGCTCATCCCGACTGATTTTTACTTCAACTGTCGCCTACGCAATTTTCCTTTATTGGCTAATTCATTTAATTAATAACTAATTAACGGTGGGTCTCATGCAATAATGTCTTAGAACTTTTCGTCTCAGAATTTCATCCACTACCTACACTTTCATTTAAGTCCACGACTTTCAACTCACCCTGTATACTGTTTTATTGATACAATCTGTATATATCCAACCAAAATTAATCGAATGTTTGTCTGTGTTGATTCTATTACGATTTAAATGACATAAATCTCAATCATCAACCAATAAATATATCCAAAGGACCAAAACAAGTTACAGGGTGTCCCAGTTATCCGAGAAAGTTCCGTATAGCGTTGTTACTATTCAAGATATGGCGACTTGCAATTTTCACTCAACGGTATAGCCACAAGCATCATGCACAATTTAAAATTATTCCAAGCTCTTTTAATTCTACTTAAGTTATCTTGGACTTGATGGGGTGAAATATAGACCGTTCAGTTTTTATGGTCAAAAAAAGAGTGATAAAGCTCCATCTTTGGTAGTTTATCGTGACTTTACTTTTGAAAATTATTCAATAATTTAGGTATATGGTGTTTTTCTATGCCCTGAATTTTAATAATTGACTATTCCAAATTACCGTATACGGGGTGTCTTTAAACGCAAAACTATGAATAATATTGCAACGACCTGGATTTTTTTATGCCATCAAATAGCATTTCTAATGATCTTTCAAATGATATATACCTATAGTTTTTGTTACCTGCTTTGAAAAAATGATTGGATTTACAAATCATATATTGTTGGAAAGTTCATTAAAAATGCAATTTATTGGCATCAAAAAATTCAGGTTGTTGCATTAAAAAAAATGGTATTATTTATGGTTTTGCATTTGGGCACATCTCAAATTAGAATTCAGGACATAGAAAAACACTGTATACTCTAAATTATTGGATAATATTCGTCAATAATAAGTCACGATAATTTTTCAAAGATGGATTTTTTTCACTCTACTTTTGAGCATAAAACCTGAATAGTTTAACACCCCATCGAATGCAACATAACTTAATTAGACTTGTAAGAGCTTTCTATAATGATGCAAAAATTTCTGGTGGTTTGTATTTGAAAGAAACATAAGTTTGGATCGCCATCCTGTATAGCCTGTATAATAATATTAAATTGTGCAAATTCGTATCTACCGTTGAGTGGAAATCGGAAGTCAACATCTTGAATAGTAACAGAGCTACGGAACTTCCTCGGGACAATTGGGACATCTTTCATATATAGTTGCTGAATTTGAGTATTGAATCAATCAATATTGCAATTACAACC
Source organism: Zonitis immaculata (assembly GCA_037414775.1). Lineage (NCBI taxonomy): Eukaryota > Metazoa > Arthropoda > Insecta > Coleoptera > Meloidae > Zonitis > Zonitis immaculata. Next base: position 30,093 of record JAZBGX010000293.1, read on the forward strand.
GTTCTGTGCATAATAAACATTAGAAAATCATACAATATTGAATAGTTGGTGTTTTCTCTCTCTCTCTATCTCTTTTATTCCAGTTGTCCTAAAGTATCAGACCACAAACTTAGTTTAGATTAAATTTTACTTAAAATAGACAAACGTTCCGTAATCCGGTTGCATCAATATTGACCTCATCACATGTATAATATGCTTCTATAGTTGTTTCGAGAAGCTTTACAAATGCAAATTTATTGTTTATACCTACATGTTGGTTCTGCAAATTGCTATACTTTAAATTCAAAGGATTTCATCATTTTTAACAAATTGGCATAATTTCAAATGTTGATTAAATTTTTAATCAATATAATTATTTCAATGTAGAACCGAAAATTGTGAATAAAATTCGAACTGGAACGGAACTATATAGGCAATTCATTGATAATTGTGAATAATTACTCTCATCCCAATCATCACCATTATACTCGTTCAATTATTAAATTATCCATGTAACTTTTTTTTTGTGATATATTTGCCAAAATTCTTGGTAATAATTTTGATCAAAAAATAATAATTAATATAGTGATCTATTTGTAAGTATATACATATACAGAGTGGTCTACCTGGGGTTGCAACTCTAGCTCTACTAGGTGCAAAAAAAAAAACGGACTCGACGATTTAAAGTGCAATATTTAGAAAACATTTTGACGTTAAAACGATTCCCCAAACTGTAGACATCCGAGTGCTTTTTTTTCCTTCTCCACTAGAACCAGAATTCCTACAAGACCAGGAAACTCTCTGGTGGTTCATCCTGTATAGAGATAATAATAGGTTTCCAAGTTGGCGAAATAAATTTATAAAATGCATTAGAAAAGGGAAGTGCAAGTCAGTCAATCCAGCTAACTAGATTTGGCGGCGCTCATCTGCTGCCTTCATCTAATTTGTTACAAGGCAAGGGTTGCTACCCTTACACTATCTCGATATTCTCTATCTTGATTTTAATCGTTTCTTTTATTTTATTATTGGAAAAATATCGAAAATGAAATCATTAATCTTTGTTATTACTTTTTGTTGTTGTTCTAGTTGTTTTAGGTAATATTATGTGTTGTTACATAATAGGTTCGTCAAATTGTTGGTAATTTTCAATTTGTCTGACATTGAATAAGTACTATAATACTGTCTTGGACGGGTCTCTATATCTCTGTTATCTACCATTTAGATTTATGGCAGTGGCAACAGCTCCGGGCGTTCTATATGCCCCGATCTCTTCGTGCGTTAATTGTCCGGATTCAGAGGAAATTAAATTCGAATTGGCCGTAGTTATACAACTCTATATATCCATATGATATAGACAAAGATAAAACAATTTAAAGTCCACTATTGGTCGGCTTTTGTTCAATTTATAACAATTTCCTTTTGGATTATTTTGACGCTCCAATGTCGACACGAGAAACCGGACAAATAATCTAATTCCGTTCACAGTTTGACGCCTATAATTACGATCCGAGTAATTGAAACCCCACAAACAATTAGACTGTCACTTGTCTTGGCGGCAGTGATAGTAGTGGCGACAACAACAACAATATCGACAATAATGCCTAATAAAAATATATACACACGTCTTTCTTGGTCACATTGTTATTGAGCGAGATAGACTTAAGCCTGGTGAATATAAATTGAAGGCGGTGTGGATATATTGTAGAGGCGGTAGGTGGTTGTTGATGGCGACAACAATAATGTTAGACAACATCAGTATGGCTGCTGGCTGCTATCGACAATGTTAATTGGCTCGATTACGCCCATCGTCTTTTCAGGCGGGGGTGGTTCGTTTTTATTTGTTTGTGTAATTTGTCGTTTCAGTTTTAGACGGAAATTGAACTGCAGCAGCTGCACAAAAAAATAATAAATCATCGAAAACAAGAAGACTTACATCATTATGGTAAATTAGATGTCAGTATGGAATAAAAAAAAAATTATTAAACAACAATATCAAATTTAAGAGTAAATATTCTAGAGTTTCTTCAAATTTTAACGTCCCATTGAATAAATGGTTATATTTTGATAATTTCATCCAGTTATAAAATGAAAATAAATGACCGGATAATATTCATGCAATATTGTAGCACCAATTTGTACCACTACCGGTTGAATCTTGTCAAGTCTACCGTTTTATTATTATAATAATAATAATAATAATAGCACCGAAGAAAATTGAAAAATATAAAAATATGTACGCCAAGCCTTAAGTTATATATACCAGCAGCTATGATTATAATTAAGACATTTTTTCATGTTAAAAGAAATTTTTAATATAAACGTTAAGAAGTGGGGATTATTTTTATTTGTAAATTTTTTCCCTCAATCTCTCCACCATCTTTTATATTATAGGTATATATGCGTGTATATTTTGTGAAAATTTTTATATATATATAATCTATAAGAGAGGCAGAAATGTTTATTTCGTTCGTTCCTATCTAGAGGCTTAAAACAGTTTACCATTTTATTCAAATTACTTTACATACTTTAATGTCTTCTTAACAACGAATATTTCTTTCTAATAAAGAATATTTCTCTATAAGTAGTATAAGTTGAAAAGAAAAACATACAAATTATTTATATTTATATATATGCAGTAAAATAATAATTTCCATTCGTCTGATCTCTGCCATATTATAGTTATGTAAAAATATAATATAAGAAGAATTGTTGATCATTAATTTCTATTAGAATTATACCAAAAACATGAAATATGAACAACAATAGGAAAGAGAAATTTGTGAGATGATGAATGATAGACTGTATAGAAACAAATAAAGAAAATCGTTTTACAATTAGTGGAAAAAAAATGGAATACTTTCAAGTTTTACAATTAATCAGAAAATTGTAACTCTCATTGCAACTCAAGTCATAAGTAATCGATATAAAACACAATGTTTATAGTCTTCTAAGTAATCAATACACTCGATCCAGCTCTTCTATAAAGCACAAATTCCTTTTGGAAAAACAATCTTCGAGTTGACACTCCCGATATGCTCCTATACAGCAGCCATCAGTTGCCCCTGAGGTGCGCCTTGAGCTAGAAAAATAGAAGTCACTGAGAGCTAGACCTGCGGCATAGGGTGGATATATTAAAGTAACTCAAAACCACTCGAATTACAGCCTTTCCGAATGCGTTTTCTTGGTGAAACAACACCACTGCTTGCAGTTTATTTCGCTCAATCGTGGATCAACCTGAGAATATTCAAAATCCGTTCTTGAAATGTTGATTCGTTTATTCTTTAGTCCGGTAGCTTATATTTCAGATAACCAACGTGCGAATATTTTGTTCATGTGAAGTTTGTCCTCCGAACACTGCCGTATAAAATCCCTGTGATCTTAGCTAAAACCAGATCTTCGACGTTTTTCACGTTCTAGCCGATAATATGGGACATATGGATGATCGTTCTTTGCCATGCTCGTCTTCTAAGCAGATTAAACTCCTGCAGCTGTATGCAACTGTATAATAAAGAGTCGTGGTACAGTCTCCAAGGTTTCCGTCAGGTTTTTTTTCTGACAGAAGTGTTCGATGACAGATTTGACTTCGTTTTCCTCCAGTTTAGTGTTCTCGTTTTCAAATGTTCCGAAATATTTTTTGCTGGATTCTTTCAATCTCTAGTAATATCCAATTATCATTACTTTTAAATCAGACCTCGTAATAAATGATTGAGTCACAAATTCACAAAGCAAATTGTATTTGTAAGTTAGGGGATGATTTTCGACAAGAATACGATCAAGATTTGAGAAAAACCATTCTAATGAATCAATATTTCCCATTATCTTCTTAATGAAGTCGACTTTCTATAGATTCTCGTAGCATTGAAATTAACTAGAATAGAGCCTATATTCCATTGCAGATATCGATAATAATCAGTGATTTTCAATTGACCGCCAATATTGGATTGTGTCCTTATTTTAGGGATTGAGCCGAAAATATTTAATGATCCCGACATCTAGTGGATAATTTTCGAATAGTATAAGTCGAAATATGGCGTGCTTTTTGTTAGTTAGTTCATTTGTTTAACTATTCGCTAATAGATGGCAGTAGAATTATCAGAATTGTGCCTTTTTGGTTTGTTGAAGAGCAACTGCTATTAGGAGGGGCAAAAATGGGTAGTTTATCCAACTGAAATTGACAAGAGCAGTGTACGAGCATAGTACGAGATGAAAGGGTAGCGACCGCGCACCTTGAAGCACTCACTCTCATTTTGTATATACAATATACATATATACATATATATATAGATATATTATATGTGAATTTAGTCTATCATTACACATCATATAATAAAATACATATCATTTTAATGCGTGTGTGTATATCGGCAAATTAAATACGACTGCATTTTATACGAAATACACCTAATAAGGTATGAACTATAATATAAATTAATTATTTTTGTTATTTTAATTCAGTTTTATGTTATAAAATTGATGGAAAATCAACACATGTGGCCCCAGATGCACTCTCTCTTAATTCAATGTTTGTACCAACATACAATAGCCGGTTTTCTCATACATAATTCTCTATCTTTCTCCCACTCTCATACAACAACATGTCCAAGATATTTCTATCTTTTTTTAGATTTATAAATACATTATGTATATAAATAGAAAGAACAAAAATTTGCTAATATATATATATATTATAAACAATAAAAATTATTATTAATTAAATGGGGCAATAAGCTGGACAATCTTTAGATTTTTCCAAATTTTCGTATACAAAAACCATATAATAGTAATCGAGTGACAGGTTATTGACTTAATAATTTTGGGCTCCTTCAATAATCTAGTTGGTATTGACCCTTTTTATTAGAAAAGCTGTTGTGGCAGTGGAAGCTCCCATAATGGTAAAATCGATTTTTTTTCTCTTCCCATCAACAATTGTAAACTTGTTGCCAATCTATATATGTATGTATATACAGAACCGGATTTGTTATTTTTATATGCCTTTTATTTCTCTAAAGCTCTTTGTATTTGATATATGAACACACTTGGAGCTTTTTTTCTCTTTAATTTGCATATAAGTGTACGAAAAAAGAGGGGCATTTCAATATATAGGGGCAGCCCTTTCAGAGTCAACAATCCATACATTTAGATTATAGTTGAAGGGCTTTTTTTGTTGTTTGTAGATTTAATTGTAGGCTAAATTATTGGACATCTGTGTACGAAATATGTGGGTAGTCACCTACATTGTTTTAAGGTTTTGTTGTATTGACCTAACCATAAAAACTATTGTTGCAATTTTGATAATATTGGAAAAATATATAAAATTGAGTACGTAAATCTTAATCGTTATCAATAAATAATAAATATGTATATAGGGGATTTTTATTGAAGGATTTTCTCATAATTAGACATAAATTTATCATTTTTTACGATAATTTATGAATATAACCATAATTAAACATTCTCTGTTCTTGGAAAAATGAGTATTTATGCAAAAAACGATTTGTTTATCCAACATTTTTCGACAAAATATCTACATATTCTAGAATAATTATTCGAAATAACAGATATGCGTTCATCTTATGGATCGTTCAATTCATTGTCGACTCACATTTAATACAGTTATTTTTTTGGCCATCATCAAGGATATAATTTAAAGTAATAATGCAGATCATCCACACTTGTAACGATAACGCTTGTGTTCAATGTTGTGGAAATATTGCAATTCCAAATAGTTACTACTAGTTAATCAATTCCATTGTAAGAAACAAAACAAAAAAAAAACACCACGAACAAATCAGTAATTATTGTTTGTTCCATAAATTTTTAATTATCCCATTAGAAACAACAAAATCAATACTAATACAAGGTGGTAGTTGTTTCATTTATATTTACCAATATCCATAGAGCCGGATTACAATCTTGCACAAATATTCCATACAAACTATGCTCAATAATTTGTTGTCTGTAATCGGAATAATATACAAGGTGGTCCGCCAGAGGCTTTCCTAGTCTAAAAAGCAGGTCAATTGGCTATTGTCTCTTGAGTCGATTTGGATTCGTAATATTCGGAAGATTTGAGGTGTTCTTGTCGGTAAAAATATTTCAACTATATACCTGCAACCATCTTCAATTATAGGTATTCCAAAATCTGTGTCTAGTGTGTACTTACAATTAGACACAATGAGTAATGATAAAGATTACTTTTTGTTATATAACCTCTTCAAGAGGAGCTTCATTTTTCTTCTTTTATGTTGTATCATCTGCAAATGTTCCCAATTAAAAAAAAATGATATCTCAC
>JAZBGX010000294.1:0-37256 GCA_037414775.1 Zonitis immaculata
TTTTGAAAAACGTATAAAATAAAAAACAAATGAAAAATATTTTTCTGTTTTGTTATAATTATAATAATAATAATAATAATAATAATAATAATAATGATAATAATAAAAAAAAAGAATTTTAAATGACTATACCTAGTAACGGTTATTTATGAATAAAAGTAAATTTGCATAAGAAATGTGTGGGTAGAATTTTTCCATTCAAGATTAAATACGGAACGACCGACGAACGATGACGACAAATCTATGATAATAAACTAGAAAATTATTTCCAGAATTCGATCATATTTTATTTTTGTTTAATTAATATTAGAAAATGCATTTGTGCATATACAGACTGGACCGCCAGACGCTTTCCTGTTCTGTAACTCTGGTTCTAGTCGAGGTAATAAAAAAATACACTTGAGGATTCAAAGTTGTGATATAATCATCCAACATTTTGGCGGTGAAACGGTTTCTTTAGCTTTTCGGGAAATGAAAAAAAGGTTTGTTCAAAAAAATTATTTCCAAAAGGCATCTAACTGGGAAAAATGAATGAACGTAAATTGTAGTAATTATAGTAAAAAAATTACCTTGACCCAGAACGATATCAACAGAATTGGAGAAGAATTACTTTAAATGTTTATTTGATATAAAATCTCCAGAAAATCACCGAATAACTGTTGCGAATATAAATCCACATGTAAGCACAAAAAATATCGCACTATCGACCAAGAACTGTACCAAAATGATCATGGTCCCCGCTTATACAATTTTATGACTGGACTTTGCAAAAAGTGGGCGATAATCGAAATTTTTTGAAATTAGTTCTTTTACTTTTACAAATCACAGACGAACAAATTTGAGAAAACAACTGGACTACAGAAAATCTTCACTGGATATGAAAGGTTGCTAATCAAAGACCGTAGTCTGTATAAAGTTGACGATATTTCCATATTTAATTGATGGCTCAAAAAAAAGATTAAAAAAGAATTTGCTATTTGGAAACGCAAGTTCGAGGTGGTTCCACTCGGATTATTAGACTTCATAGCTTCTAGAGAAATTTTACATCGTGAATATCCCAATTGAAGAATTCGACATACCTATCTACTATATTGGCCAGCACGATATCCTGATTTTAGTCCACTCGACTATTCCTTAAGATCTCATTAGAACAAACAGCTGACCTCGAAAAGTCCATTAAATAATTCCTTAAGGACGAAATGTTGTATCCTGCAAGCCCGAAACATTCAGTATTTCTTTATCAAGGTAAATGGACCACCCAGTAGAACAGTTAAATATTTTCTCTATTTATTTATTTTTGAAATAAAGATACTAAAAAAAATAAACGCATCGATATTATTATTTCCAATTCAAAGTAACTCTAATGTTAAATTGATCGACAAGAATTTGATAATTTATGTTGAATTTTATAATAAAAACGGACAAAAATCAACGTTAGAGAACAACAAAGGAAAACTATTTCAGGTATAATTTTTTCTTCGACCATTCGGTGTTTGAATGTCATTAAATTCTAAGAAAAAAAGGTTGTTTTATTTATATGGTGCAATTTTATCATTTTTTTTGGTTTGTCGTTTGTGTTGTTGTTAGAAATTATAATATAGGGTTATATAACAGAATTTTACCTACGTTGTTTCTCGAAAAGATCACCCAGAAAAATTTCAAGAAAACCAAACAAAGCCACTAACTAACCAGAGCACAGTTCGCCGAAAAACAATTATGAAATTATTTCAACAATTGTTGTTTTTTTTTCTTTCACTGTGGTTATTAAATATTTGAATAAAAACAACTTTGGAAAACCAACAACAACAACAACAACTTAGTAAAATAAATAGAAAAACAAACCCATCAACTTGTAAACAAATTATTTACATTTTTGTTTTCTATATAGGTACACAAAAATTTCACGACCGGAAATTGAATAATTATGATCAAAAAATAAATGAAAATAAAAGCTTACAGAAATTACGAAGCATAATAATAATCACTCAAAAATTCGATTTAACTTTAATTAAAATTCATTCGATTGTTAGTAGAAGGAAAAAAAATTATAATGTCAAATGGTTGTTGGTACATACAGTGATAATTTTTATAATTTGCGTTAAATGCAGTTTACCGTGGCATTTATTTATTTAAAATGATAATTTGTGCCAATATAGTTCTAACACCTTAGTTGAAGAAAATGATTTAGTTCGATTATTTGGAATATTTCGATTTTAAAAATCAATTAGGAAATTTGTTGTTCAATCAACAGGAAAAATATTTCAATAACATATGGCATTAGAAATTATTATTACAATTACATAGAGGAAAAATTTTTTGTCTAATAATAATAAAGATAAATAAATATTAAAACTTCAACGAATTTTATTTTATAAGGTTAAAATTTGAATATATAAATATGACAAATGCACACACAACAAGATTTTCGTTACATAATACGTTCAATTTTAATATTTATTAGTTAAATATCATATTAATCAGTTATTAAAATATGATTTTTAATCTTTGATTTTTGCATAAATCAAACATTTGAACAATCAATAAATCCACACTACAAAAAAATATCCGATTATGCATCAGAATATAAATTAGCTAATAAAAATTTAATAAAAAAAAATCTATAAATCATATCAATATAGTTTTTTGATATAAAATAAAATAGGAAAAATCTCTCTCTCTCTCTCCCTCTCTCTATTTTTTATTAATATTAGCAGACCGACCAAGTTTGATTAAATAATACGCGGCATTTTAGTTTTTCTTTCGAAAATTTCAATCATCCATCAATACTTATTTTGTCCCTTTCAAAATAGCTCCCATCAACTAAAATACACTTATGGCAGTGCTTTTTCCAATCTACGAAGCACTTCTTTTAGGTAAGCCGCTCATCTCCTCCAGCAATTCCTCTCTTATCTCTTGAATGTTGTTGAAACGACACTCTTTTTGTTATTTTCTTGAGGCATCATAATAGTGTTGTTTTCGGGCAAAATTTCACAAACAAACATAATCTCGGTTTGTTTTTTTGTTTTTTTATCGAATCGCTACACGTGCACGACATAGAACAACTTCCTGAAAGTATTTCTCATTGAGACTATATGACCTGCAGCCAACAAAATTTATCCTACACTATATACCGCTGAAATCGAAAAATCTCTACAGGAAACTTCCACACTGAGACGATTGTGCCTTAAGTTCCAATTCCATTGTTCCTTAATCGGAAGTCCAAAACATCCGTGAAAATTGTTTGACTGATCAAGATGAAAAAGTGTACCCAATACAACAACACAAAAATTGCAACAATTCAAATTATATACAGCCGACAAAGTACAAAATTTACAAGTATTATTTGATAAAATCTCGTATTTCTATATAATTTATTGTATTATCAACAAAATTCGATTATAAATACCTTGAAAATTGTTAGAAAACAAAAAAATTATTGAAAATCTTTTAGTTAATGAGGTCATGGGAAATTCAAATTTCTTCACATAATTTGTTTCAAAGTGTTAATTATTGATATTTGAATAATTCAAATAAATTGCAATAAAAATAGAAAAAGAAGTAATGTACAGTAAATTGTGCAAGGTTACAATCGATAATGATCAGTTTTCAATTATTACAATTAATAACTTGATGAATAATTGATTAATTTTCATAATTTACCCGGCGCATCCACCAAAGTTGCAAAATATTTATTCAATGTTTTATAGTTTTTTCTCTCAATTAACTGATAGAAGATTAACTAAATAACAATTAAATGATTGTAAATAAAATTCATGATAAAGAAAATTATTAGAAACACCGAGATTTAGCGGTGAAAATAAATAAATTAGGAGTAATGAATGAACTGCATCAATTTTTGAATAACTTGGCATTTTCTAAAAATATCACATTCGTTAATATTAAGAATAAATAATAATATTTAAACTGCAAATAATTGTGCGAGAGGTCAGTTATTTTTAAACTGAGTGTCAATTTAATTTTAGACTGATGTAATTAAAAATTATATTAATAATAATGATGATGATGATTCAAGAATTTCCCGACATTATAAAAAAACACCACTATTTCATTTATTACCGAAACTATTTTGTTGTTGTTGTTGTTGTTTTATTTTTTGTTTTTGTTTCAAATCTAATCACTGTTCTATTTCTGTTTTATTTCCAAGCAAACAACACATCTTTGTTGTTGTTTCTATTTTTTATTTTTTGAGATTATTTTCGTATTGACAACAGTTAGAAATAGAAATAGAAATTTGACATTTTCATTCGACTAATTTAAAAAAAAAAAAAATAACAAAATTTACTCAATAAATAAATAACAATGATTTTTGTTGTTTTTGTTTTGGCTCCTTGTTATCAATTTTAAAATCGATTTATTTTAATTTAAAAGGGCAATTCATGTTAACTTATTGTCTCTATTGGATGCATTGACAATTAAAATTATAAATTAAAGCATCATTGCATTTAATCATAATAATAATAATAATAATACTAGAGTAATAATAAGACGAGATTGATTTTGATAAGATCATGACCTACAATTTGAGCAGAAATTAATTCTTCGATTGAACGTGAATGAGAAATCCAATTTTTCTTTCAAGTACTCTTATTTCAAATATATTCAAATATACATATTATTATACCCCTCTTTCTATTTATAATGAACTTTTATAAGAATCAATATTGAGAAATCTCCATTGGATAAAAACGACCGTGCTTAATATCACGTAGCATAATAATAGATTTCACTTTTATGGATTTTTATTTTTTTTTAATATAATAATTATTATAGGTGTGTGTGTTCGTGAATATTGAATTTAACCTGACTGCAACGAATAATTAAAATAGTAATAATTTATAATAATTATTTGAGAAATAGCCACGATAGCTTCGAGGTCCGTTTGTAAAAAAAAAAAATAAAATCGATAAAATAATAAATCGTTTATAAGGTAACAGTACAAGATCCGAACTATATACGGTCGACCTACCCTCATCGAGTTTGTAAAATTTAATGTAAAAATAATTAAATCGTCATAAGATTGTCCTCTCTCATATCTATGCACAGGTATTTCTAACTGAATACCATTTAAGAAATTGTGTCTTTGGCCAACGGATCTAAACGATCAAAACACAAAATCACAGTCCATCATATATAGACCGGTTGCTTTCAACAACGACACAATATTATTATTTTTTCCTTTTTCTTTTCCGTTAGAGCTGACGTTGGATCTCAAATATATAGACAACAAAGGCGCCCTCCTTTAAAGCACGATATTCAAACAATAAATGATGAACACTTCACTGTATTTCACAAAAATCAACAAATAGGGCGATTCTCCTCCCCTAACAGTAAATATGAATAAGTACGTGACTGCACTAAACCTCAAATTTAATCGATGCACTTTTGTACATTGAACACACGACATTTCTTTGGTAGAGGACTCGATACCTATCAACATAAGAGAAGAATCAATCTTCGTCTTTATTTGTATTGCTATTGCGATTTGACTTTGCTGAGCAGCTGGTATCTGATATCAGTTGTCGCAATCCAAACAGCTGCATTTGCTTTTTAATTAATAATAGCGTCGATGGAAATAACCGAATTTCCGTGATGTAAAATGTAAGAGACTACCAGAGGGTTCGTCTTCTTACCGATAAGACAGCCTCACTGGATTTGGTCCTGTGATACTAGAGCAGCAGGTATCCATATTTATCGTCTGTTGCAGAAAGAATTGAGAAAGTCCAATTATTGGACAGGGAGGCGACAGTGGGTGGAGCACGGAGAAAAGAAAATTTTAGAATTTTTCAATAGCAAATCTAATTTGTATGAACAGTGGAATTATCTAATAATACTAAAAAAAAAAAAAGGAACATGCTGTGTTACTACCGAAAGCACGTGCCCACAAAGTAATAAAACGTTAAACAGTAAATTAAATCATCACCCTTAAAATGTTCTATTCTATAAAAATCCATTACCAGAAGATTGTGTTTTTTTCTTTTAAATCTGGAATTTATTCATTTATTTTCGGAAACATTAAACTCCAACTTCAACACAACAACAACAACAACAACGTAACATTAAAGGCCATAGATAGTGCATTGGCTCCAAAAAAAAAATAGGGCAATTATTTTGTTTGTTAACAACAACAACAACAAAATATAATAAACTAACAACAGATGCTATATGTAGTTTTCAATATTCTAAATCCCCAAAGATTTCAAGGTGAATGAATAGTTGTTGCCCTTCAGAAATAGAATTTTTTTTTCCTAAAATAAAAGCAACGACCTTTTCAATAGAATAGAAGAATATAAAAAATATATAACAACCCCTAAAAATGATGGAAGGATAAGTAAAAACCCTAAAATAAAAAAAATAAAAAAAAAACTATAAAGCCGACAGGTGGTAAAATGTATTATTGGCGGCGATGGTGACAGTCGTCAAAACAAGAACGGAATATCAATTATAATACCTATGTGGATTGAATTAGAATCTACCTTCATTATTATTATTATTATTATTTTTTGTTTTTATGATGGAAATATAATTAGTTCAGAATCTAATTAAATAAATCATATGAATTTTTTATTACTTTCTCAATTATAGTAAAACAAAAGGGAATATATCCGGGAAAAATTCGTTGTTATTAATTAAATTAATCATAATAACGTGACAGTTTTGTTAAAATAGTCTTTTTTAAGATTAAACCAACCAACAACAAAAAAAAAAAAAAAATGACGTAGGGGATAACGGAAGTCAATTGAACCACCACCACCACCAGTCGACTTAAAAATTCGATAAAAATAGAAAAAATGCAACGTTCTCTTTCAGAATTATGTGAGTCGCTACTTTGTTCCACTATTTTGCCATTATAGCACACTGCACCATAATGAAATCCTAATTCTTAGTTCTCGACAAAATGTTTATTAATACATTATTAGGATGGTCATCATAAAATTGATTTATATCTGAATATTTTTTTCTATTTACTAATTCTGGGAGTCAATTGAATCATCAGTCGTATATTAGGGGGCCCGATTGAAATATCGGAAACATCAGACGTCCGAGCTTATCTCGTTCTACTACGAGGAAAAATACTAATTAATAATCGATTTTAATTACAATTGACTGCTCAATATGATAGAAGATAACAACCGTACTTGACGAAACTAATAATAACAATCAATTATCTCAAGTCATACGTAGTAAGGTACAGGACACAAACAACGTACTTTTACGCACGTATTGGGTCCGTTGTCTCTCTTTATATAAGTCCGGACGAGATAGAGATATTTGTGAGCTCGCTAGCACTCATATAAAGAGAGACAACGTACCCAGTACGTGCGTAAAAGTACGTTGTGTATGTCCTGTGCCTCAAAAGTACCTATGTAATAAAGTCATAATAGTACTGATATATAACAAATGAAAAATAATTTATTTAACTTGTTCACTTTTGTTTCAATTGATCCCCAAACTACAGTGGTTCAATTGTTCTTGCACTGGAGTCCGTTGAACGAACCACTTGACGATGCGGTTTCACATAAAATTATTAATATATTTTTTCCAAAATTATAATGATTTGTTGACTTCCGATCATCCCCTTATACATACATATGTATATAGGAAATTTCAGCAATTTTTTTTTGTTACAGGCATATATAAATACATGTTTCATGAGATAAATCCATAAATATAATTTGTTATGAAAAACAAAATGAATCAACAAAGATAATATACCTACATATATCTCTAAAAGCCCGGCCAGTTTAACGAAAATAACCTTAAATGTAGGCCGCGTCTTGGATATTATTATTATTATTATTATTATTATTATTTCCATTATTATAATTGTAATTATTATTAATGTTATTGTAATTGAAGCTATACATATTACATATATATATACGTTTGAATCTATAGAATATTAATTATGGAATGGAAAATAAATTATTAATACATACTCACATTGATAATCAATGTTTTCTTCTTCTTCTTTTATTAAATATATAGTTCGGTTGTTATCAATGATAATTCCATAAATAATTCACAACAGTCCATAGTTCTACCATCTGAATTCAATCTGGGAAAAAAAGAAGAAAGAATTGGGGAAACTGATAAAGAATAAAAATAAATAAATAAATATAAAAAACAAAAAAAAAATACGTGAAACTTTCACTATTTACAACCCTATTTTCAACAGTTTTATCACATATGCTTCAAAAACAATATATATAAGCATAAGAAATATTATAATGGATTCAGACCGCATCTTTATTCCCATACAAGTCCGCAAAATCGTATAATAGTATTGCTAGAAAATTTTATATCAGAAAAATTGGCTCATTATATACTCTAATCGTAATTTTAAGTACCTACACCCTATTTGGAGTTGAATTTTTCAATCACTCATCATTACAAGTAACAATTTGTTGGGTAATTTCTGGAATAGAAAAAAAAAAAAGGTAAAGCATAGTAACTATTTTCGCGGATCAAATTCCGAGCGGTTTTGTTACAATTCCCAACTACTTCTAACGCATACTTTAATATATGAAAACTAGTAAGGAATTAGTTCGGAATTTAGATCTGTCAACCGTTATTTCAAGAACTGGAATTCCATATATTGTTTGGAGAAAAAAAATCTAACCTATGGAGAAAATTCATTTTAGCACATTTTAATTCTAACTAAAATAACAGAACTGGTTCCGATTTAGTTCTTAACTATCGAAGATTCACATTGAAGAGAGTATGTGTGAAGCTTTTTATTTAAATACTACACATACTGCACCTCATTGCAGTAACCAACTATAAATGGCTCTACCGCTAGATGAGGTTTATTGTGTGAATGCCTTAAATTGTTTTGTCTATACATGCTCTATCAAATGTGAATCGTCGATAGTTCTAAAGATCCGCTTACAGATAACTGCAACCGTAAGATACAAGTAATTCTACTCGTGAACGGTAGAAATCTTACCGTGTCTGTCTAATGCTATGTGATACAACTGAAAGGATAAAAAGGGCATATAGGACGCAATTTACATATTTTCATTACTTTAAGTACTGAAATTGGGAATAATAGTGGCTGTAAGAAAACAAACAACGCAACATCCCCTAGAATACGAATATGTATTTTTATCAAATATCACACCCCTATTTGTTTGGGAAATAATTAAGCAATGATGTAAAATAACCACTCAGATGGGGCTTTTTTCTCCCAATTTTTCATAGGGATTAATTACGGAAATGCGTATATATGTTCAACATTAAGTATTCATTCGGTTTCATTGTAGATCATCAACAAAATTAAAATAATAATAATAATAATAATAAGACCGGAAAAGTTGAACTTGTGTGAAGATGAGGAGGAATATTTTCGGATTTTCCAATGCGAATACATTTCATTGTTTTCTATTCTATGTATTTATGTTTTTTGTTTTTTTTTATTTTAATAGAGTGATAGTCTTGCATATTTTATAATATGTAGTACTTATATATTTTGTTGTTGTTGTTATATTGATTTGCATATGAAATATTTGGCGAATATAATCATTTTCGTGGTTGATGTTGTTGTTGTTGTTGTTGTTGTCGTCAATATCCACCCTCCTCATCTTACAATTCAATTCAACCTTGACAATAATTGATGATTGATATTTCAATTTCAAACAACCAAGAGGAAAAAAATAACAACAACAACAACAACGACAACAATTGTGATTATTTTATAATCATAACAACTTTGTAAAGTTACAACTATGTATATCTATCTACAGTTGGAATTAATTATCAATTAATAATTATAATGGATTTAAATTTTAAAAACAAACTATAATACAACAAGTCAATATAATGTGATGGTTTAATGACCGTTTTATGATGTATTTTATCTTCAATCAACATACAAAGTTGAATTTTGTTGGCCTTTTACAACAATATTCTTTCAATAACGATCCAATAAAAATACCAAACTTTTTTTTTTTATAACATAAATATTAAAATAATAACAAACAACAACAACAACAAAAATCGAATGATTTACAATTAAAAATTTACATATTTACACCTAATACCGGAAAATAATGGGAACCGGAAATTTAACAACAAACAACAATAAACATTGTTATTTATTATTATTATTATTATTATAATGAATATCTTAATTTTGTTTTTATTTTTAATTTAAATTAAAACAATGAAATGTATTAATTAATATAATCTCTAATTTATCGAAGATTCAAAAGTTTTGTTTTGTTTAAACAAATACAGTGGACTTCGCATATAACGACGCTCCGCTTAGTACGACATACTCGGTGGTCTTTCATTATTAGATATAAAGACTCCGTTCAGTAGGACAAACTGTTTAAGAGTTTAAAGCAACGGAAATGACTGTTATAACGACCAACATGATAACAATATATACACAGTGTAGTGCAAATTGGATGGTTTTAACAGAAAAAGCCTGTATCCAGACTAGATAGAGAACAATCTAGTAGAAACTTTGAATAGTGCAAACCACCACATCACAACATTTTTGATGGTAACAAAGATACAGGGTCGTTTTTCAAATTTTAATCGTTTCGTTTTTTATTTCTCGTAATAATTTTATTCGGTAAAAACATTTAAACACTTTTTCAAGCACGATGTATTCAGTTTTTTCTAGAATTCTTCTACAAAAAAAAATAAAGTTGTATTTTTTTATATTGCAACCACAGTTGTTGATTTCAGTCTCAAAAGAATTTTTCGCGCTTTTCGAAAATATTTTCTCTTTATTTCCGAGTTACTGTTGCAACTATAGGAGATATACATTTGAGAGGGCATAGGCATCGCAACTCATCGTGATAGCCTATTAAGTGGGTTATTGCGGTGAGATGCGGTGGGCGGAGCGCTCTAAGACTCAGCTCTCTCAATTGTGAATCATCTCTAATTCTTCTTCTCTTCCATTTTATCAAAAATCGTTATTTAGAATCCGCTTTTAACGACGTCCGCTTACGACGAATTTTTCTGGACGCTTGAAAGTCATTACATCCGGACTACATACTCTTATTTATTTATATTTTCCTTTTTATTATTAATTAATCTTTGAATGGAATACAATCATATTATAATTAGAGAAATTCCAATATATTCCGACTCAATTTATTCGAAATTACGAATACGAGATGATTGAATTAGATAAAATAATGGTGTTGTTTCTTCTTCTTCATTGTCTTCTCCTCCTTCTTGTAATAATAATAAATAATATATTTCAAATTAATCGTGATAAACATCATCTTGAGGTAATATTATAAAAGAAAAAAAACAGTATTATAATCCGGATTATTTTTATATTATAATATAATGCATCGTGTTGGATTGTGACTATGTATAATAAAATATAGAAGACTTTTTATCAAAAAAATATAATATATTAATAATTTGTTTTCGTGGTTTTCCTTTTTCTCTCCTTTCATCTTCTATGTAGCGTGACATTTTTTATGAAACGTAAAATTTTTCCTATATAGAGAAAATTTCGAGAAAACTTGCAACTTTATTTTATTATTTATATCAATGTAGCGTGCTAAAATATTATTCAGTTCCATATTATGTCGTAATGTAAAAATAACATGAAAACATTATTGCTTTTATTATCATTATTATTATTATTGTTATAAAATATAGAGTATAGATATACTTAGATGATTTCTATTAGGACTTATTAATAAATCGCTTTTTAAAATGTAATTTTCTAATTATGATAATTAGTCTTGATTATTTATTTAATGAGTTGGCATTTCTGTCAATCAAATAATTTATAATAAACGACGTTTCTCAATTTGTTTGAAAAGAAAAATTAATTTCACCATATTTCTCCTAATAAGAATTTTTGTTTTCGACTAATTCAGTTACATTTGTTATTTGTAGGAATTTTGAAAAGAACAACAACAAAAAAATAATTCTTTATGTTAAAATGTAAAACAGGACCAAATGGTTCGCATCCTTACAGCGTGGGTGAATAGCTTCAATGAATTGGCTCGTTCTTTCATAATTAAGACAAACCCATCTTTTTGTGAGTCCAATTAATCGACCGAGAAATGACGGTGGATGAAGCACGAAGATGATAAACGTTGATACTTCATATACTTGCTGTTTGTGGAGCAGACGGCTGTACATGCAACCTCGGATCTATTTCCGGCTTCATGTCATAAGAGATGCGAGAAGGAAGAAGAAAGAAAGAACGGTCATTCTATAGTGAATTTAACCCAGCATACTTCACATTCTAACAGTCTGGTCACAATGTGCGTCACAAATTCTGCCGATGTAAGCAAGCAACGTATTGAACCGTCTTGGATGAAATTAACTACATTGTGCTGATCGACTACTTACAAGTCGAAGTAGAATAGCTACAGTTTCTTAAAAGGCGCTAAATGAAAAGAGCTTGCCGAGTTAGAAATAATGGAGATTTTTTTGGTACATACAAGGGGATGAAACTATTTCAATCTGGCCAAGCAAGCATGGGCCGAACGGAATTGTAATTTTTCAAATTGATTTTTGAACTGTTGTGGTTGGAAATTTTATACTTATTACTCAATAAAATTGCCGACTAATTTTAATTTTTTTTTGTCTACAATTAGCCGGTTTTGAGTTCCAATCCGACTAGTAGTATTTTTGTTTGTTAAACCGATCCTTGTTCAATCCTGGTTGGGTCTAATTGCTGTTGAAACGACCCTTGTACAGCCAATATATCTACAGATCATTTCCAACCAGTATTTAGTTCATATGCGGTCAGAATGTCCTGCAAATACCCATCTGTGTGGTCTGTATTTCGAAAATATTTTTGTTTTTTTACTTGGGTTGTGGGAAAAGTTAAAAATGATCGGTGGGATTTCTGGGTTACAGAAACTAGAACTGGTGAACAACAATGTTGCGGCTGAAGGATCAATTCGCATAATATGCTGTAAGCACATATAGGAGTTGGGAAATCCTAGACGATGAGGAACATTACTTTATCGTTATAAATTCAAATCTATTCAGGTAACTATTCTGTGGCATATTCGTAAAATATTGTGCCAAATAATAATAATGATAATAATAATGAATATTAACAAAATAATAATGTAAGGAATAAATGTAAATCATAAATCGTTCAAGGTAATTTAATCGTAAAAATTTGGCAATAATAAATTCGTCGCGATAAAAATTTGGCAATGCAGCACAGCACACAGCATCTTAATAAAAATTTTCTACAAAATTTCTATATAAAGATAGAAAAATGTTTGTTATTTTAGTATATACCTATATATATGTATATATACAGGATGGTCCACCAGAGGCTTTCCTGGTCTTGTAACTCTGGCTCTAGTGGTTGCAAAAAACAAAAAACAAAACGACTTTGATGATCTAAAGTGTGATATTTAGAAAACATTTTGACACTAAAAAGATTTCCCAAACTTTAGATGCTCGAGTGCATTTTTTTCTCTCCACTAGAACCAGAGTTCCTACAAGACCAGGAATGCCTCTGACGGACCACATTGTATATATACATATGTATATAGGGAATTTTGCAATTATTTATAATTACATTTTTATTCTATTGTTATTATTACATATTATAATTATTTTGTATAATGAGAAACCTAACATTAAATTCAAATCAACTTAAAGAAAAAGGCAATTAATTACTATTTACATTTAAATTCGGCTTGCAGCTATAACCAAAAAAAAAAATAATAAAAATAATACCGAGTCCAAGGATATTATACAGCCTGATTCACAAATGACTTCCCTGGGTCTATAACTTTGACCCTAGTAGAGGAAATGAAAAACGCACTTGAATATTCAAAGTGTAAAATCTAGACAGCATTTTGGTGTAGCTTTTCGGGAAATGTGGGAAATTAATACTATTTAAAGTAATTATTTTTCTATTTTGCTGGCATCTTTCAGGGTCAAGGTTATTTGTTTACGATAATTACTACAAAATTCATCTTTTGACAGCTAATATTTCCCGATGCATTTTGGAAATAGGAAATCTAAATTTGCATAATTTTCGAACGAGAATATAGTTTTCTTCTTTTCACTACACGCGTACCCCTTCATGAGATTCATAATTATTGAAAATTGAATTAATGTCAAATATAAAATATGGATTTTCCACATTTCCCGAAAATCTAGAGAAACCATTTTAATGCCAAAATGTTGTCCAGATATCCTCAAGTGCGTTTTTCATTTTCTCTACTAAGGCCAAAATTATATACCAGGAAAGTCTATTGTGAATCAGGCTGTATATGAGGAATATTATAGAATTATTATATATAGGGTGTGGTTGTCACACCGATTTCAATATAAATATATGTAAATAACGCAAATGAATAATTAATCAAAAAACATTAGATATTTAGATATATTTTTTTTTCTATTTTATTACATAATATTTTTATTGGGAAAATCATATAAATTCCATTTAGGAAATTACACTCTGTATCTTTTACAATCCGCCTCGATTTTCTTCAATTGTTAAATTAAAGTGAAATTTTACGATTGATACTATAAGTTTTAAAGAATTTTACGATATATCATCATCAATGGAATTATTTTCTTCTATAGGAGGAATTCGTACTGGATTTTCTCGACAATAAACTTATCTATTATTTATTTATTTTACCAAATTGAATTATATTCATTTCGTAAAATTTATCATTATTTCAAAAATAAATTTTGTATTCAAATATCATTTATTTTTATATTAATGAACCGTTTACTGTTTCCATGTGCGTGTGTGGAAAATTTGGCAAATTTTAAACAAAACAAAAGAGAAAATTATTATTTTATAGAAATTCCGGAAATTTCAATAGAAATTTGCCAACTGCGTTATTTATACAGGGTGGTGCACCAGAGGATTTCCTGGTATTGTAGGAACTCTGGTTCTAGTGGAGAGAAAAAAATGCACTCGAAGATATAAAGTTTGGGAAATCGTTTTAACGTCAAAATGTTCTCCAAATATCACACTTTAGATCATCGACTCCGTTTGTTGTTTTATTTGGACCCACTACAGCCAGAGTTGTAAGGTCAGGAAAGCCTCTGTATAAAATAAATCTAATTATAATCAATCAAAATCTGATTCATTATTAAAACATATTTAAGTGAAGTCATCCCTGATAAAGTTTGATTTAATATCAATATTAGTTCAATAAACAGCAAGTCGGTATCTATATACAAATATATATACAGGGTTGTCCGCTTGCTATCTTCCCATCAATTGAATTCTATGGGGAAAAGTTGACATTTACATTCGGTCTTTATATACATCAAATTGGTCCAGACTCTTATCTACTCGTAATTTTAGAAGAGATAAAAAAATATTTTATCTTACCAATAAAAAATCATAACTATACTAGTGTATCGTTCTTAGCATACCGAAGAAATTTGAGATCATAGATAATAAACAAACGAACACTGTATTTTACTTTATGTTAATTTTAGAGCAAGCTTATTGTACGAAAGTTACATTCTTCAAATAAAACATCCCATATTATTGTCATAAATAAGCTTCTTATCAAGTTTAACTTGATCCAAAATCGAATGTAGATTTCGAAAATATCAAAATAGAACCAGGCAAGAGTGGCTCCCCTAATAAGCCGGTTATTTATCACTTATGGTAGCTTTCATCCATCACAAATCAGTTTACGTTTGTACTATCTTGATATTTTTCTTCCTCTCAATTAGAGCAAATTAAGAGTTCTTAAAACAAACATCGAGTAGCACTTCGACAAAATATTTTTTTAGATTTCAAGTTCAATCAAAGTTTTCGAGATAGCCGTTATGTCTTACCCCAGGTCTCCCTTATTTAGGTGCTATTCAGGAAGGAAAACGAGTACGGCCCTGTACGTAATTTTATCTTAAAATAGTTACAAGAGCAATCCTGCAAACGAAATGAATATTATCGCGAAAAATTGCATGTTGTGAAATCATATTTTTAGAATTTCTACTGTCATGCTGATAGCAAAAATAAAAACAAATTGGTGAAAATTTGACGAGCGAAAAAAAAACGCCATCAGCCAAGACACGTGTCGGTAATTTTTAAATAAAAAAAAAGCAAACTACCTAAAAAAAAAACAAATACATGATGTGGGGAAAAAAATGAATAAATTGGAATACACGTGTATTTTTTTTTTAAATCAATGAATGACACCAACCTTACGATATTCCAATGATTGCATCAATATCGATGAAATCTATATAGAAGGAGATATATGAATGAAGGCATCCAAAATAGAGGAGAAGACGACAACAGCTGGTTTATTTGCATAATTTATTTAACAAATAATAAAAATAATTTGATTTTGAATTTATTGAGTTTTATATGAGTAGAAATAATTTTTGTTACGAGATTGTGTGTGTGTGTGTGTGTGTGGCTGATGAATTTTTTAAAAGATATTCCATAAAGGAGAACTATAAAGATACGACAAAAATATCGATTCTGTATAGATATGAAGGAAAAAAAAACAACAACAAAACTTCAATAATAATCGAGTTATTGTGGTCAATGCCTTTTTTCTATTTAATTGGAACTTCCACCATAATTCTTCTTTGTCCATTCTATAATATTATATTTCTTTATTTATAAATTAAATAAAAGAGCACACACACATTTGATCTTGATAATTTTTTTTTTTGGTTATTCTTGTTTCTCTGAATGAAATTATGTTCGTCTATATATCAACCTCATCTACACTATATGAGTCTCATATATTTGAAAGATCTTAAATCAATTACTAAACAACGAGAAACAACAACAACAACAACAAAAAGAAATAGTATTCCTTCTATAAATATTTTAATAGAATAACAAGAAAGCATATATAGCAATCAAGTCCCATAAGACACAAAAACAGATGTACATTCGCGTGTAATAATAGATAAATAACATGAACGTCAATCTCATATACAGGCTGCACCGCATCAGGCATTCCTTGTCTATAACTGTCTCTCTGGTTATAGTGGAAAGACAAAAAAAACCGTACTAGAGGATCTAAAATGTAATACCTAAAGAATATTTTGGCGTTAAAACGGTTTTCAGGAATGTGGAAAATATTCTAAAGTATATGAAATACATAATTATGGAAGTGCGCTTTTTATTTCCTCCACTAGGGC
The DNA here is from genome assembly GCA_037414775.1 of Zonitis immaculata. NCBI lineage: Eukaryota > Metazoa > Arthropoda > Insecta > Coleoptera > Meloidae > Zonitis > Zonitis immaculata. The sequence goes on from JAZBGX010000294.1 coordinate 17,119, forward strand.
CAGGAAAGCTTGAGGCGATCCCATCCTGTATAGAAATTTGGAGAATAACAAGTAAAGAAACAAAAACGCTTATATATAAGTATAGCTTCCAAAAGAATAATCAATTATTTTTTGTTTTATCATTTAAGTTGTCGAGTACATTTTAATTTCATCTATCTACTTCTGTATCTTCCCTTTAACATAATTTAATCCACATTGTAGAGAATTTGCAAATAAACAAGTAGGACTTAGGGAGTTTATTCTTTAGAAAAAGAATTTTAATGAGGTTTTTTATTTTGTTTTTAGGATATCGACAAGGACGTGATTTTATGTTCAAGTAACATTAGATTATGTTGAAAATTGTACACAAAATTTCCCACAGCCAACTTTACCAATTACATAATAATAAGTAGAAGGGTTTTAGGTAAAAAATCGAGATAAATTTTCTTGCCAAAGAAAGGACAATTTTCTAAAGAAATATAGACTGATTAAAAGTTTACATTTGAACATTCCATTTGAATTTCTATAAACAGGATTCCTCAAAATTCGTACATTTTACGAAAGTAATGGACCAGTAATACACCGTTAATTAGTTATTCATTTGATTAAGTAAGCCAATCGGAACGGGGAATGAGGCAATGTCGATTGGATTTTATTTAACTCATTAAAAGATTTTTTGTCTTACAATTAGAGTTCTATTTCTGACTCATTGTTTTCGTAAAAAATCTGGACTTTTGATTAACCCTGTATATTGAAACGTTAAATATTTTCTATCCCCTCTGAAGAAGAAAATTCTCAGTCTCTTCTATAAACGTATTTTTCAAATTAAAGAAGAAAATTCAATGTTATATTAGCAGGAATGTGATTGTTTCGTATCGAACAAAATACCTCTGACTATAGGTATTTTTCTCTTTTCCCCCAATCAATTTATTAATGTACTTAGTATTTTCTTTGATATTTCTTGAAAAAAAAAACACACCAACTAATTTGAATGTCGATAATTCATTGAACTTTGATTAGTATTATGTACAAATTGGTATTTTATATTTCAATAAATAAATCAAAGCAAAAATGTTCTTTTAATTAATCAAAATTCAATAATGTTTGAATAAACTTGCTGTACTTAAAAAGACAGAAAACTTCCTACTTGTTTCCATCAATGTCAATGTTGTAGAATCAAATTTAGAACATAAACACCTCCATTTTTATTATTAAAAGCTCAATTTTCAATTGATATATTTATATAATCAATGATTGAAAGAAGAAAATCATTCGCTACACGAACAGATGTGAACATCAATAAATAATAATAGTATTAAAAAAAAAAAACCAACAACAACAACTCACAATCAGTCAATAATACTTTTTTCAATTCGAATAAAACTGAATATCATATAATTAGGGGAAATTTCGTTTTTATCAATACATCAATTCCAGGAATAACGTTAATTCAAGGTACAGAATGATTGGCAAAAATATTTATTCTAGCAATTATTGGTTAAACAGTGATAAGATAAAATTGCATTTTCGATAACATTTAGAATGAATTTGAATGGAAATTTTCGATAAATTTCCTAAATTTATTTAGCAACCGAATATAATACGATATTTCTATATAAAAAAAAATAACACTTTTATTATATACAGAGTGTCTCAAGAATGACCCCGATTTTTCCTCGTTGAGGACTCAAACCATGATTTCAACGTTAAGATGATTCATGTAAGAAATTAAGAAGATTGGTATCGCTTATGAGAATTTCTGTTTGAATGGAACTTTGGAACACTCTGTATACAGCGTATTTGTAGAGTACTGAAGCAATTCAGTTTCGTGAACGAAGCTGGCGAGCAGGTAAATTTTTATACATTTTCTCACGTAAAATTAATATATGTATACAAGGTAGCTTAGGGGTGAGATAGCGGATTTTTTTGTCTATTGAGCTCTCCCATTCGGAACTTTTTATCATTACCAACAGCAAAGACTTTATCGATAAGTAGTGATGAGCAAAGCAGGCTCAAGACAAAATTGTAGTAACCCCAGTAGAGAAGATTGGTATCGCTTATGAGAATTTCTGTTTGAATGGAACTTTGGAACACTCTGTATACAGCGTATTTGTAGAGTACTGAAGCAATTCAGTTTCGTGAACAAAGCTGGCGAGTAGGTAAATTTTTGTACATTTTCTCACGTAAAATTAATATATGTATACAAGGTAGCTTAGGGGTGAGATAGCGGATTTTTTTGTCAATTGAGCTCTCCCATTCGGAACTTTTTATCATTACCAACAGCAAAGACTTTATCGATAAGTAGTGATGAGCAAAGCAGGCTCAAGACCAAAATTGTAGTAATCCCAGTATAGATCCTATAATCTTGCTCACCTAGGCCTGCCAAATACACTCAAAATTTGAATATCGATTCGCAAATAATAAGGTTCAGTTAAGAGACACTAGACATTGAGTCCAGGATACCTTTGGCGATTACATTGTTGCTATACCTTGCTAAAAAAAAAAAAAAATGGAGTTTGACGACGATATTCTGATTGTGATTGCAAAATCTATGGGAGATTTGCCTTCGAAACGGTTTTTGGCGTACAAGTGTAACACGTATTCCATTTTCTATGGGTTTTTTCTATATTCGGAATTCCAAATCTACATTTGAAAAAGAAATTCCAAATCGGACTTTCGATTGTATGTCTGAGGCCTTAGTCTTGGTCTTGCGTACGTATAATAGTAATCCTGGTATCGGTATTGCTTTACTCTCTCAGTCTTGGTCTTGCGTATTCAATCTTCGATTTGCTCTTGTCCATGGTCTCGCGTATTTAATCTTGCTCTTGCCAGATGCTCTTGCAGATTCCATAATAAATATGGTAGGTTCCTTTTTTTTCTAAGAAATGTCAATAGCATCTAAATTACGGCCTGTATATATCTAAATGAATGATATTCGAGAAAATGCGCGAATAAAAATAAAAATTTGATCCAATCGAACATACACTGTATATTTTCATAATAGAATAGTTAATTGAAGATAATTTTTGTTGTGTTTATATTCTATTGGAAATGATCTTGTATTTGTTTGTTAATAGGAGACAGTTTGAATTCAAATATTGGAATATAGGAAGAAAACATCAGGATACACGTGCAAAAATTGAAAAAACAACATTTCGTCTATTTTTAATCTGAAAGAAAAAAGGAACAAACATATTCATCCATAATAGATCGTATAAATATAAATATAATATTAATTGTTATTGTATTTTATAATGGAGAAATTGTCGGTCTGATTGTTTTCAATGCAGTGTGAAGTAAAATGTTGTGTGTTAGTTTAATGTTATCATAACATAGTCGTTCGTTATCCTTCAGTGCAATATTATGCATTTTTTAGAAACGTATACAGTTGTTAATTTAATGAAAATTTTTAAATTATTGTCCATAATTCCAAGTTGACTTTCAATTATTTTCAAATTATTATTATTATTGTTTAAAATTTCTATATAAGTATGTCCAAATTTGTTTGAAAACAGTCACGAAATCCACTGGGGAAATAAACTATTAAAATGAATACATATATTGTTATCGTTTATCCCTATTATTTATTGAAAATTCAACCACAATTATTATAAAATGAATTTGGCAAAATCTATTTATCTATTTATTTAGTTAGTTTATAATTTGCTCTTATAAATGATGACAATTATCATTATTATTATTATCATTATCAACTGTCTTTTATTATTATTAATAATAATAATAATGATTGTAACTAGTGAATTTATAACTATAATTTCTATCTTATCTCTTCAAAAACTATTTACAATACCGCACGTGTATGTAATTTTTTTTTCTACTAATATTTTGATTGGCAATATAGATACATACGTATACATACATACATTGCGCAGTTATCTGAACAACAATAAATAATAATGCACTTTTTTGTTAGAATATAACAATAAAAAAAATTAAATAGAACCTTGAGTAAAAATAAATAAATAAACAGCAACTTATCGATATCGCAAAACATAAATTAGCACCTAAATGAACATTTTTAGAGTAAATTCCGTCCCTACGATTATGTAAATCGCGTCCCGATCATCTCATGTTTGACGTTAAATCTTGTCCTTGCAATAATTCCAATAATTACAAACTACCCTCATTATGTCCGTCCACTTGCCCTGAAGTAATACGACAGCGCCCCTCCCCCCGTGATGAGAGAGTGGATACGAAAAAAGGTATTATTGGATATAGCACAGAAAGAGAGATTTCCACACTCCAATGTGTATTAGATTATTTGAGGTCTATGAAGGATCTCTTCTGCTCAAAAAAAAACAAACAAATTCTTGTCATGTGGGTGTTCCGGCTAATAACAAGTATTGAAACTTGATGGAAGAGGATGACCAGAAGTCTAGGTCACAATATTATGTTATATCAGATGGATTGAACTCGGTTGGGGAGCGGAGTTACAAGTAGGGACGTTCTTACACGAGGATGATTGACCATGTAGGAATTTCCAAGTAACAGGAGATGACTCAGAGACACGTCGGAGAGCTAATGTAAAGATAGGGCTAGCCTTTCTGCGGAAGTGATGCTAGAAGGTGATTTCTCGAGGAAAAATAGGTGTAAGCGAAAGCTTGACAATTCTTGTTCACTCAATAGAGTAACTTGAGCATAGAACGCAATTTACAACGGCCCATCTAAATTCTAAACAATATATTAGTTATTAATTTATAAAAATGCGTTAATCCTAAATGAGTGGACACTTAAATTATTCAATTAAAAAAATCGTCTTTTGTCGCTGTTCTATATTGAAGGACATCAAATATGGAAAACAAATATTCATGTCATAGTCATAATAATAAAAATTTTACACTCATTCTCTCTCTCTCTCTCTCTCTCTCTCTCCATCTAATAATAATAATACTAATCAGTTTTAGAAATTATTAATGTTTCAATAAAATTCTATAAGCGATCTCTCAATTTATTTATTTTTTCACGCTTTCACCAATTTATTATGGTTACAATATAGGTAACTATTTTATATTATATAATATAATGATTCTATTGATTATGTAAATTATTGGAATTTTGAGAAAATAATTTTCTGAAAAAAATTCTTCAAATAACAACAACATCTAGCAATAATTTTTTTGGATTTTTTTTTTTCTAATTCAAATAAAGTTAAATATTGGTAAATTTCCAGATGAAGAGAGGTGTTAATATTGATTATAATTGAATAAATGATAAACCATGACCAATCCAACATCATCAACAATTATAATAATAGACTATAAAAAATGTAAATATTATGATAAGAATAAAACAGCTACAATTTCTTTTTTCGAATTGTTTTACCGTTCTATATTTATATTCAATTGAATTTAAATAATTTTTATGGCATTATAATAGTTTCGCTTTTTTTTTTTGATTGTTTTCAACTTAATAAACTATCAGGTTCAACAACCATTTTTAGGGAACAAGGCCAGGAAAAATTTACGTCGTAAATTGAAAATTTTCATATACTTACTCATTTACCAAATAATATACGTATTTCAATAAAATAACTACATATCTCGATGAGCTTTATATTTTTTTTAAAAAAAAAAGGTGAATGGAACTACATAAAAATAAATAAGTAGAAAGAAATAATGATTGACAAGTTTGGAATCATTTTTGGTTATCATTATCATTTTTTTTTTTTAATTAATTAATGATTTTTGCGTTATGATTATAAAAAAAAAAAAAAAACTAAACACAATAAAGGCGACATTTCGACTAGACAAAACTAAATATCGATATATAGATAAACGGAAGTCTGAACAACATCCTCTTATTGTATATAAAGAACACTAAGTATATAATTATTATAATTATTTTCATCGTTATTATTGAATATTATACATAGGTGATAGTAATAATATATACTATTATACAGGATGGTCCGCCAGAGGCTTTCCTGGTCTTGTAGGAACTCTGGTTCTAGTGGAGGAAAAAAAAATGCACTCGAAGATCTAAAGTTTGCGGAATTGTTTTAACGTCAAAATGTTCTCTAAAACATATCACACGTCAAATCATCAAGTCCGTTTTTTTTTCACTAGAACCAGTGTTACAAGACCAGGAAAGCCTATGGTGAACCACCCTGTATATTATTATTCAACCTCAAAGGTCTCATTTGTAATATTTAATTAAACCCTAAAAAATTATAAGCCCCAAAACCATATTATATGATATAAAATTTTATTCGCATCAATAATAAAAGTTTAACGATTATTATTAATAATAATAATAATAATAATAATAAACAAGACAATTAAAAACTAAATGTGATGTGATGAATAAATGAAGATTAATCTTTCTAATAAAGAGGAATTGTTTTTAATTTTTTCTTCTATTGAACAACAAAGAGTCCTTGCGACAATTGTGTGTGTGTGTGCACTGATTGGTGATAATGACGTATGTATATGCACTTGTTTATCATTGTCTCCATAAATAATAATAATAATAATAATCATCGTAATAATAATAACAATATTGATAATAATAATAACGAAAAACACAAGATTTCATTTGTTTTTTATACAGAATGGGAAATAGTAACAACAACAATAACAAAGAATTAAAAATAATAACAACAGTCCAAATTACAATAATAGGTACACATATGTCATGGGAAAAACAACAAAAATTAGATGAAAATAATGAAATAATTACTAATTTTTGTAATATTATAATGAGAATTTAATTTGAAAATAATTTTAAAATTTGGCAATACAACAACACCAGCATTAAGGCAAATTGGAAGAATTCTATTGAACTGATGATGAGCCGTCATCTGCTTGAAAAGAGACCACCAAAGACACACTAGTCGATCTGGGGAACTACGCCCCTCCACCAACGCTGCTGCAAAAAGTTTGAAATGAGCAAAACATCCACGAAAACACCCATCCATTACCCATACCAGTGAAACTTTGAAAAAAGTCGAAGATCTAATTTCAGCTGACCATTAAATATTTAGAAACGGAATTCATTTTCCAAATCTAACTCTCAATGACTTCTCTGTCTCTTTGCCCAGCTCAAAGGAGCAGTTCAGGGACAAGAAAGAAAATTATGAGTGCTTTAGAGAAGAGAAATACCAAGTGTACTGATATGTTATAGAGAAAATTGAAATTGATAGATAATGAGCCTCTTCTAAAAATCTTTGATGATGGTGTATTTGCTCTGTCAGGCCTAGATAGAAAAAAAAGTATCGTAGGGATTTTGTTTTTTTAATCTAATTGAAAAATTGAGTTTGGGGAAAACGCAAAACAGTACAGCAGATTATCAAGCATGTCCAAATATAAGAAACCCAAATTTGTACAACTAAACTATTTTCAACTTCCAAAATTCTCCCTTGAAATCATTTTTATCCAGAATTGCCTAAAGAAATTATTAGGACTGATAAAAAGAACAAAACATTTTGTCAAAGTTTTGACAGCTAGTACCAGTCTGATCATTATATTGATTGAGTTTCGGGCCGATTCTCTGCCTTTATAAATTCGGAATTTATTTAAATTTTGAAAGGGTTGAGTATTTAAAATATTCCTGGCAGAATAATTTCTATTCAAAGAGCCAGGCAGTGATGGCACATTTCAATAATCTCTTGACGTACTAATGAAGCATTGAATTAAGAATCACTGTTACAATTAGGGTGAAAAAAAAAACACGATTAATTTTCAATTTTGAAGAGACATTTTTGTACATACAATTGAGAAAATTAAGGCGATTTCTCAATGCAATTCACCAAATATTAAATTATTTTTGAAAAGTCCCTAATTCACATTCTTTCCCTCCATCTACCACACAACTTCTATAATATTCTATATACATATAGCACACCATTAGAGATATAAATTATTCTGTAAATTAATGAATCAAGTTATAAAATTTACAATTCCAACTTTACTACAAAATAATTAAAATTATTATTGTTTCATTTATACAGTGTGGTTCACAAATGACTTCCCTGGTCTATAACTTTGATCCTTGTGGAGAGAATAAAAAACGCATTTGAGGATACAAAGTATGATATCTAGACAACATTTTGACGTTGAAACGGTTCCTTTAGATTTTTGGAAAGTTTCGCTTCTAGACTCCTAGAGCTGATGCAAACGGAGGAACAGAGAGCGTGGACTTTTTGAAATATAGAATCGGTTCAGAACATGGCAAAGCCAAATCTATAGGTGACAGATAACATGCCACAAAATAGAAACTTATTATTGTTATAGAATTGGTGAGGCTCATTAAATTACCAAGATTATCGAATGGCGAATAAATCGGCATCATTTTTGATTTCTTAAATTTTAGTTGAAGAATATAATAATTTTCTTTTTATTAATGACCGTAAAAATTGCTACATTCAAGATATTTTATAACTTTTTGGTAGAAACGTTTTATTCTCTTTTTTTGTTTATTTAAGATGTTTCAAGCCTCAATTCCTATTATTATGATAATATAAGAAGATAGAAGTCCATGTTTAGCTATGCTTCTAAAGCTCCGTTTAATCATCTTGTTCAATTATAAAATAATGAGCATGAAATCAGCAAATTTCGTTTATATATGTACATATAATATAGATATTGTATAAATCCCATTTTAATTGCTTTTGATAATTTCCATTAATCTACTACTATATATGTACCTATCTATATTATATTTATGACTGATTAAAGAAAATGCTCAATTTTCAGTGTTGGCATATTAATCGTTTTGTATACAACCTCATTTATATAATATGCCCCAAATTAATATAATATTCGAATAAGACTATGGAAAATATACAGGATTACTAATCATGAATCGAGAATAAAGCTCATATAAAACCACCCTGTCAGTTTTTTTTTTTTTTCTAAAATTAAATGGAAACGTTTAATGTGAGTATATCCATTAAAATTATATTTAATAATTCTAAAAATATTCACAAGAATTCATGTTTTCATTATTTACCACAAAATGTTAACAATAACAAAAACAATCTACTTAACTGAATCATACATGTGTTGTTTTCAAAAACAACAAAACAATATATGTATATACCTATCAGATTTCTTAATTTTGTCAACAATTAAAAAAACAAAATTATTCATTTGTCTGGTTTTAATTCTATGGAACAATGCAACAGTGCTCTCTGTTCAACTCGATGGTTAATTTCAACGGTTAGATAAAGATGGCAAATATATATTTAGATATAATTTTGTCGATAATTGTTGAGAAAACTAGTTCTACATACAGTAGATTCTCGATTATCCGAGCTAATCGAGAGGAGCGTAGTCACAGATAATCCACCACCGGATAACCGGTTAGTTGACTGTACATGCACTTATGTAAAATTGAGAGATGGAATTGAAGGATAGTGTAGTGGATGGTTCAATAATACCTATACTGTGGTATTGAATATTTCATCGGTATATAGTTTGCAAAGTTTTTTTTTTTAAATTATTTCGGTAAAGACGCAAACTCAAATTTTGCTATTTATAATATATCGGACAATCAATTTTCAATACTTCCTATACTTGAACTTTCCAATTTAACAAGCATGTCTATATTGAGTGACTTATTTATTTTTTTTAATTGAAAAGTGTCTCTATTGGTTTTATTGTCACCCCAACTTTTAAAGTTGGTTTTCATTATTCTTCATTTAAAATTAGAAGAAAAATTGGGTTAGTTCCACAATAAGCCGCTAAGCTTCGAAGTATTCACAGATGAACGAGTGTAGACGTACACACGAATTCATCTCTGACAAAAAAAAAAAGGCACAGAAGAATTTTTGGAAAGAGTTAATACCAGATTTTCCATTTCACAAACGTATAATAAACGAGAATTTATGCAATCATCGCTCTTTCATAAACGTATAAAAATATTATGACACACTATCCGATCAATCGGTAATACAGATTTCATTTTCAATAAACTGTTATTATTATTATTATTATTATGGTAACTGTAATTATTATATTACTACTATAACAGTGATCTATGAATATAATGAGGGTTTCCATTATGTTGCACTGTGCTATTATGGTTTTCATTATGATGCAATGTGCTATAATGCAAAGAATATTGCGATTTATTCAATAATTACCCATTCCTATCGCTTTGAAGATCTATTTGTTTTGTTTTTTGCAGAAGAAGAGCATGAATTTCTCTACAAATTGTCGTGATCGTGATTAAAAATTGTGAACATTTCAGTTCAACTATTTCATACATTTTACAAAACTATGTATCTAACATAAATATTTATCAAATTTCGATGTCGCCCATATAATCATTGAAAACAACATCGATATCTGACATTCCCCAAATTGATCATTTCCAATGATAAATAAATTAATTAAAACCAAATTAGTATATAAAAATATCTTCCGTTATATTTGCCGTTAAAAATTTATAATGGCATTTTTCAATATATAAAAGGAACGATTTTATCTTATTATTGAATGCACCCCCTTATTGATCGACTTCTAGAACCCTCACTACAACGAGCAAGCCCCTATCAAATTCATACATAATAATAATAATAATGATAATAGAGAAATAAATGACTTCATTAGGAATAATACAATTTGTATCAACACAAGTCAAGAGATTTATTATTGAAATATTAAAATTATAATTTTCCACCAACATGTTTATTTCCGTTTATTCTCCTCCCTCTCTTCATATTTACGAAATTTCAAAATTATTTCGACTGGAAATGTGTATTATGTAAAGTGAGTAAGTAGTAGTCGTGGAAAAAAAAATGCTAATCAGTTTCCAAACCAGAATCATCTTTGTGAACGAATCGATTGTAACAAGTTGTACATTGTATATTGTAAACGGCTTTTGTTATAAAGTGCTTTTTAAATTCCCAATAATTTTGTAGCTTTCTGTATAATGTATAAACAAATTTTAAAGTATCTCTACTATATACGAGGAGTGATCCAAAAGTAATGATGTTCGATATGACAAAAGTCGCCTTAGAAATCAATACAGTTATTGGTGTCTATATCTTTCCTGGTGAACGAGTTTCTTTCGAAATAAGATCTTTGACTTGACTATCCCAAAATGCTTCTACAGCGGCCATCACCTCCTTATTGTCGTCAAATTTTTTGCTCCTGAGCTGCTCTTTGAGCCGAAGTAAGGGATATTAGTCGATGGGTGCTAAATATAAGGCGGATGTTCGAGTAATCTCTTGATTCCGAATTTGTGTGCGGGTTCGTTGTTCTGGTAAAACAGCTATAGTATAGTTTTCCGTAATGGTTTTCTTCAATCTTGCTAATTAGTCTGCATAGAACTAATGGCTTCATTTTCTACGTAATCCATCATTATTATTACGACGCAATATCCAATTATTATTACTTTCGAATCAAACCTCGTATATTGGCTATAGTGATTTCGACATTAAGCAATAATAATAATAGATAAAAATCGTATTTCTTTTTAATATTTTAGTTAATTTGAAACGAAAATGAGCCATTCATAAAATTTAATGACCGTAAATTTATATTTTTTAGAATTTTAGCGACTTTCAAAAAAAAAAAACAACAACAACAACAACAAATCTATGTGTTCTAATTTAATTTTTTTAATTTATTGATGAATTCTCATAATAACATGGACCCGTAAGGGAAATTATTTCACAATAAGTTCATTATTATCGAAAAATATATCAATGAATTGCAATCTAATCATTCACATGTTCAGCTTTATTAACCTCATCATCATCATCATCATTATTATTATTGTTACACCTCAGCTTGTCAATGAATACAATAAACTATAGATTTTCTCAACAATAAAAGCATAATGATGGAAAAATTTGAGAGAAAAAAAATAAATAGAAGAATCAAATTTTTATTGAACAACAGATTTATTGTTAAAAAGATCACGTTTAATACAAGATTTTTCTTTCTTTAGTTTGTTTTTTTTTTATCACCCACATTTCTTTTTATTGGCTAAAAAATAATAATAATAATGAGAGAATGATTTTTCTAGAAATAGAATAAAACAAAAACAGAAAAAATCGAAGTTCATTTCATACATATATCAAAATATACAAGTTGACCTTTCGTCAATCAATTTTTATCGATAGCAATAGTAAATTTTTCTTGTTCACTGTTAATCTTTGAATTGATACTTTCTTTTGTTTGCATTATTTTTAGAATACTCATTATTTCATTATAATATCATCTCAAACAACAAATATGATAATAATAATAATAATAATGATGATAACGCCCATTTTCATTGAGTTTATTTTCGAAACAACAAAATTCTCGCTCACTATAGTCCCTGGCAAACATGTAGATACATATATTATGATTGTTATGTTGATTCTAACGAAAATAGAGAGCTTCGAAAGAAATTGAAAAATTACTGTCTGGTTTTGTTTCGTTTTATTCTTGAGGAAAGTTTTGTCGTATAATAGGTACCAGAAATATTTGAGAATAATAAAAATAGTATACTCGTATAAATATCAAGCGAAATAACCGATCTATAGCACTATCCTACCAAGAGAACTTCTGCTTAAAACGAACCAATTAGAACTAAATGGAATCCTGTAAAGACTTTTTTGTTTTTTTTTTTTTTTAATTAAACTAAATGAGTTTTCGTTATAACGAAACGTTATTCTCAATCCAACAAAGTTCGCTTTAACCGAAAATTACTGTTTAATGCGTTCAATCATTTTTTTTTTTAATCCTTAATTTGAAAAAAACGGGAAATAAGAATGCTATTAATTAAATAATATTTCCTATATACATATACATATAGATACACGTGGTATAATTAATAATTTGTGTGAAATTTTTATTAAAGCGTTTTTAATCAAGCGAGTGAGATTTTTTCTTTTTTTTTTTTAATAAAAATAATTATTCGATAAATTAATAGAATAAATTGGAATTAATTGATCAATTAATTAATTAAAGCGATCCAATTTGCAATACATGGACTATACTTGTCGGTTGCAGGAGGTGTAGAAGGTGTTAAATAGGCGTTAATAATTATTGTAAATATTGTGCTATTTGTTAATTAAACAATAATTTCATCAATAAAAATTATAAACTATATAATAATAATGAAATTCATTGCTAATTATCTATGAAAATAAATTAATTATAATTATTTTATTAAAATTCAATAACAATTTTAATAAATATTTATAATAAATAATATAATTAATTAAAGGAGATGAAGTAAAAAAAAAACAACAAACAATAAAAGCAAGGATGACTACTCACTTTAACATCTTACAACAAATCGATATGCCACTTCCTTAGGATTATGAATTTTCGTATCCTGAAACAAAAGATAATATATTTTCAAACTACAATTGGAAAGAAATATAAGCCAATTGTTTAACTTAATTCCAAGTTACACTCAAGTTCAATGGTTCTAGTTTAGAATTAGAATGGAGAAATTCTAACATCAAGAATTTTTCGTACTCAAATTAAAAAAATGCTTATCAATTGCAAACGAACATAATATATGTATAATTATAATATGAAACGTTTAATAAATTAAATGAACCAATCGAATTTGTTTATGATTATCGTGAATTATATTTTATTGGTTGATACAGATTTGATAAGATATTACTATTTATGATTGGATGTTACTGTAATCAAACAATCCCTATAATAATGAAATTCAACTGAAATTATGAATTTATTGATAAAGAAATTCTTTGAAAAAACCAAACGCGATGATTTATTATTCACATTTGTACCTAATAAATTTATTTTTTATTAGATTGAAATAATAATAATAATAATAATATGCAAAAATATTAGAGCTTCCTCTATAATATTTAATTTTTTTTTCGGATTTGCAATTTCATAATAAGTTCATTGATCTACAATCTACATCATTCTATATTATAAATAGTTTAAGAAGAATATAACTAGATGCAAAAAAAGCTATAGCAACAATAAAAAAAAACTAAGTTCAGAGATACTGCTAGTATTATATCAACATTATGTTATGTAACTTTCTCAACAAAAAAAATTGCATGTAAAAATAAATATATCCAATATTAATCAACATCACTTTCAAATAAATAATACCTACACACACGAAATGTTCTAAAATTAAAAAATACATATATAAAATAATAATAATTCTCAACTCATACAGGATGATCCATCAGAGAATTTCCTGGTCTTGTAACTCTGGCTCTAGTGGGTGCAACAAAAAAGTGACTTGATGATCTAAAGTGTGATATTTTGACGTTCAAACGATTTCTCAAACTTTAGTCCTCGAGTGTATTTTTTTTCTCTCCACTAGAACCAGGGTTTCTACAAGACCAGCAACGCCTCTGGAGGACCACCTGTATATGTATTATTATCATTATTATAATACTGTGATTTATTATTTCGAACCATTAAAATATATACAACACATATTTTTGGATTAGATGTTATTTACAATTTATTTATTAAATAACAAGTTATTTATAAAATTGACCTTGACATTATAATTGTTAGAAATTCCAATATGTATTAATTATAATCAAAAAATATTAATAATTTTATTACTCTAATTAAATAAATATTTACAGTAGAACCTCCCTTAATGGATACTATGAAATTTCCCGAACGAGTCGGAATTCAGTTCGTAATTTTCTTCTCAATCGACGCACGCCGATTCAGTAGTGTCGACCTAATATAGAACAATATAGACTCGTGTCATACAGCTCTCAAACGTGAATTTACTGAGGCGGAACTTCTCTTAAGTATACCTTCCCCAGTAAGACAGACACAATAATTATTTCCTAAAAAAATTAACCTTCCTTAGTCAAAACTCTTGTATGTGAACCTCATTTGAAAAGATCCGAACACAATACCTACTTCTTAAGAAATTTTCCTCTCTTGGACGGACACTTTTGCAAGTTTATCAATGGGAATGGTTCAAAATAAATAAAACAACAAGGTGCGAATAAGAAATTTCTACATTACACCAATGACAATGCACAGAATTGTTCGAAGCGAACACCTCTATATTGATCGTACCTGTTCAAAAGAGATATTACAATGTATAATGTTTTTGGCTTTATTCAATAAAATTAATATCGAATCAATACTATTGGAAATTCTCGTTATATCCAGAAATAGTAAAGCAATTGGATACAAATTTTCACTTTGATTTTACTTTACTAGGAAAAACTTTTTCCCAAGTTACAACAGCTGAGCACCTCGTGGTCTTTCCCCAGTAAAAAAAATCAAATTTTCAAAAACAATTTCACACTCCAAACCATATTTTCCCATGAAATAGATACACCAAAGGCAGATTATGTCTACGGTGTGATCAATTTATTAAAATATATTCAAAATATACAGTGTGAGTCACAGTGTAAAGTGGCCACTGGATATTGGAAAGAAAACTGGAATGGAGTATAGTTAAGATAGCATTCTTAGGTCGCAGGACTATAGGGTAACCTCGGAAAATATGGAACGACAATTTGAGGTCCGTATAGGTAGAAGAGTCGACCAAAAAACAATTATTATGCCTTAGTTGCAGAAGAGAAGAAATCAACAACAAAAAAAATAAACAATATTACTTTACCATATTTCCCCGAAAGCAAGAAAAACCGTTTTAGCGCCAAAATATGCCTTAGAAGTCATAGTGCGTTTTTGATTTCGACCATAAGAGCTAGAAGAACGATTTGTGAATCACACTGTATATGGAGTGTTCCATTTGAAATAACAATAATACTTCAATTTATTGTAGACAAAACGTACCTATAAATGAGTTGTTCACCTTTCGAACAATTAAATTCAATGGTAGTGTAGTATTTTGTCGGTGTATTTTATTATTTATTTTTGGTTAATTATTGCCAAATTAACGTCAAGACAAAGCGGATGTAATTAATCAATTTCAAATCATTAATTATTGTGTAAATAATATTGTTACGTTATTGTTATTAATAAAGAATATCGGAAATACCGTTCATCATATCTACTCACTTTCTATTATGAATAATTAAAAATTATAAGACAATTCGCTTGACTCTATAAAGATAAAATCATTTGAAGTGGAAAATCCTCAAAACATAACAAATATACAAGTGAATCCATGTAATTATCTAGCAGAACAATTTATTGTGTGTGTATGGAGAATCAAAGAAAATTTGTACTCTTTTTTATTTTTAGGAATTTAAATCGAATAGTAATAAAAAGAAAAAAAAACGTTATATAACATTAAATTTTATGTGGATATAGTGGATTAGAGGTTTTCCTTCTTCTAACAAAAATTTTCAACGAATTATTAGTATGAAGAATTTAAAATTGGAAAGAATTTTTCACGTACTCTCTACCAGAGGAAAAAACAACAACCATTTGATTCAATTTATTGAACGAATTAATTGATATACCTATTATAAACTTTACTTAGTTTAACGGTATACAAAAATAATAATAAGGACAACCGCTTACTTTATAATTCTATCAGATTACTTCATTGACAAAGATTACGTATACATATCCATTTATATTCCTTGAGGCATTATTCAACTTGTCTTACAATTAGTCACATTTGACAAACTACTTTCAATCGTCGTTTATATATTTATCAAGTTTTTGTTTTGTTTTTTTTTCGATAGAAATGAAATTTTAAATTTACAAAAAAAAAAATTAGACGTTTCAAAGTGTCTTTGCAATGTTGGGAAATCTCGAAAGTAGAGATCCTAGAGCCCAAAATTATGTCAGCCTGTATACAACAATTACTATTCATAAAATATCAAATTTTTTTATCGAGGAAAATCGAGATAACAAGATTTTATGAGTAGCAAGTGCCTATAGAGTGGCATGAAGTTTGTTTTTTTTTTGGCAAACTTTTTACATAACTAATAGTGGCGTCCTCTACAACTCGGATCAAAAGCAAGTTTGATTCTCAATCGACATATTTTGAGTTATAATAACTCCAATTACTTTCTTAAGACACTCTGTATATTTAAGATATATAAATTACATACGATATAAGTGAGAGGTTTTCAGGGAAATCCCAATTGTTTTATGAATGAAAATTTCCAATTCTATTGAAATTATTTTCTATAGGACACCACAATAAAAAAAAAAATAATCATATAACGAAAAAAAAAGAAAAATAATTCTAAATATAGTAAATTATTACACTATCATTTCAACCAAAATTGTCAACTTCCTGCTACGAAATGCCATTACCACTGAATAACAACAAACAACAACAATAATTTTCTTTATAATAATAATATGATTTGTTTATTTTGATTGCACAAATATGTTTCTATATAAAATAACATTTGACTGACTGTATGGCGTGCAAGATATAAAATGTCCTCTAAAGAACCGCCTCCCATTTCCTGTTTACATACATATAGAAATTTACATTCCCATATAAATATATACATATAATAATAATAATAATGATAATAATAATAATAGGTATAACAAATTTTTTGGAGAAGAAAAAGAAATATATACCTTTATCACAATAGAAAGCCATCAATTTTAAAATAATAATAATAATAATATCATTTTATTTGTTTTACAGGAAAAATCTATTACCAAACAATCGAATCTATGTTTAAAAAATAGAAAAATAAAAAACAATTCAACTAGATTTTATTATCGATTAAATTATTTAATTAGTTTTATTCGAAAGAAACTAAAAAGCAAAATGCGAGAAGAGACACGTGTACCTCTAACTATAATAAAAATTAATAAAATTGAAGGACAATTATCTAGATAAATATTTTTAGAAAAACAACTACAACACAAATTAGTGATTACAATAAAACAATAACAAACAAACAAACAAAAAAACACCATCCATTAAACTTGAGTATAAATTATGACAATTTCAACTATCATATACACAGTGAAGTCCGGATATAACGACTTTCAAAGAATCGCAAAATTTCGTCGTTATAAGCAGTTGTCGCTAAAAGTGGATTCAAAATAATCTAGGAATTGATAATAAAATTGCGGAATTGCGACAGTTACTCGGAAATAAAGACGAAAAATTTTTAAATACCTATCTAAAAAATTAAGAGTGTTTCAATTTTCAATTTCTTTAATTTCAATAATTACCCCTAAACCTAGCGAACCCTATAGCGAATTGTTGAACACACTGTATATCTATCATTATATATTATACCACATTCAACTTCCTAACTTCATTCTTACTTTTTCGTTGAACAACGGAAATCTAGTTATTCTGTTAATTAATCAATTAATTAATATTTTCATTTACGTAGAATTCTGTTTATATTCTTATTTATACCCGTTATTATGACAAACTACTATCGTTGATAATTACACTAATTACTCACTATAGCTGTATAATTATTATTATTTTTTATTCGACATAACCCTCCATCACGATTAGTTGCAACCGTTTTGTTGTTGTTGTTGTTGTTGTTTTGTATGCACAAATGAGTTGTTGAACATCGAGAACAAACAATACATGCGAATTTGATTTGATCGTCAATAAAAATAAAACAATAAACAAACAACTCTTTGAATTGTAAGAAGAAAAAACCGCCATCAAATAAAGTTGTTGTTTTTTTTTCTGTTCACGTTTCTCTCTGTTTTGGTTTTTATTATCAGTTATACAGAGAAATCTTTACACGTTTTACGTTTTATAAAAATGTTAAAGGTTCACAGGATGTAGGGTTGCTTAATGTTCAAATTTTTTACAATAATTTTGGAATTTCTAGTAGTAGTAGTTTTTTTTGCGTTAAAACGTCCAATCCTTATAAAATAATACCAATTTTTTCTATTGTTGAAATATTTGTCAATAATGCTTTAACTGTTAAGAAGATTCTGTGAAAATTTTAAAAAATTTGATACAACAATAAGGAAGATGGGTGGTAATTTTAAATTTGGTGGATGCGCCAGACATTTATCTGAACGTTTAAAATGCAATTAACTCAACAACCGATAGACTTAGATGAATAATTAAAAAGTACTTTTCTACAATAAATTGAGTTGTCTTCTAACAATTTAGGTCAATAGATTTGAAAAAATACGTTTTGATTAGTAATAAACAAAAACCAAAACTGAATCAGCAAAAATTAGGGAAAATTATTTCTCGGTAATTATAACATTTGGCATTTATAATTTAGTGTGTAGTATATATTTCTAATTTAGAAATTATTCATTCTGAATGAATCAACCTGTATAATATAATTTCAAGCGTAATAAAATGGCAAATACTTATCCACAGCACGAACAAACATATTTGTGAACGATAATAATCGGTTATTAGAATAATTTTGTTGTTTGCGCGTTCTAGAAAAATAAAGAAACAAATATTCCAACAAAAAAAAACAAAAAACATTTCTATGAATCTAACCGCTGAAATTTTCCGCAACAGTTCCCACAAAATATTTGAATGGAATATCTCCAAAAGAGATTTGCAAAATTCAAAACTATTGTAATATTTTTATAATATAAGGTAATAACAACCTTGATGTTTTAAGTATAATGTAACTGTTTTTTAAAATTTATTTCTATTATGGTCATTGTAATAATAATTCACAAATATATGTATTTTTATAACAAAGAAAACAATTAGATATTTCTAGACACCATCAAGTTAATAATTTATTTGAAAATAACACAACCATAAATCTTCTTTCTACTTTTATATTTAATTGTTATAATGCAAAAACAAAAAAAACGATCAGTCAAATTAAATTAAGTTTCATAATTGGATTTTATATGGAAATTCCATTCAATCATTATATTTCGTTTAAATTAATGATAACGATTAACTTTCACCCTATAATCTTGATGGAATAATTAAATTAATAGTTTAAATTATACAAAAAATATATAGTATACAAGCTGATCCACCAGAGAATTTCCTGGTCTCGTAACTCTGGCTCTAGTTGGTGTAAAAACAAAACGGACTCGATGATCTAAAGTGTGATATTTAGAGAATATTTTGACGTTGAAACGGTTTCCCAAACTTTAGATTTTCCCCTCCACTAGAACTTGAGTTTTTACAAGACCATGAAAACCTCTGGCGGACCATCCTGTATATGATATAAATATTAAATATCATTGATAATAATAAGTAACAATACATTCAATATCGGAAAAAAAACTTAAAATATTACTAACAAATTTTATCAATTCCAATATAACTTATTATTCTTATTATACATAAAGTTT
>JAZBGX010000295.1:0-22988 GCA_037414775.1 Zonitis immaculata
TGAAACGGTTGTTATACAGGCTGGTCCCCCAGAGGCTTTTCTAGTCTCGCAACTCTGGCTCTATCGAATGGAAAAAAACGCATTCGACGATCTAAAGTGTGATATTTAGAGAATATTTTGACGTTAAAACGATTCCCCAAACTTTAGATCTTCGAGAGCATTTTTTTCCCTCCACTAGAACCAGAGTCTTGTAGGAAGAACAGTAAATAAGCCTCTGGTGGACCATCTTGTATAGTTATTTGGAAAATACGGAAAACTATTAACACTTATGAGAAATTCTCTTAATTTTCAACAATCATGTATTTATTGATAGAAATGATAAGTTGGGAAATTTTTAAAGAAAAACATTATTTCCGTATGCAGCACCTCAATAACAAGATGAATAATTATTGAAAATATATTGATTTTCCGTATTTTCTGAGTAGCTATATAGGTACGTCTTATTATGAAATTCGTTATTCAGTGAAACGCCTACGTAAAATTTCCAAATATTACTCTGCCCGTCTAGGTTCTTCATATATAATGGCGTTTTATGAAATTTTAATTACAACTTCATATATATTTAAGTATCTACGAACAGAGAACTAGAACCATAAGATTGTATAGTTCTGGACGAATTTTCATCCGATTTTCACCCAATTAGACGTACAAAATCGTTCAGAACATGTATGTAGATTGCGTCTCTAACCTCTAAATATATTTACTAAATTACGCCCAATTAACAATCGTTGATAGTGCGCTTTATATCCATCCATATCTTCGTTACGGTTTGCGCAAATAGTCCTTAATTATTACACTTTGAATCCTTATTTGTTATCCTTCACAAGAATACTAATTAAAGACGAGCGAAGCGACTGACGGAACAGTCTGTATATATTCAACATTCTGTTTATCAAAAATTTCTAATTTCAAACTACTTACAACGATTTATTTATAATATACGCAGTTTTGTCAAATTTTTGATAAGATAACCTCAATATTTTTATATTATTTTACTTAAATAATCAAATAATAACAATTAAACTATATTTTTTCGCGTATAAACTCTATTCAATTACCTAACATAGTGTCATTTTCAAATTCATTACTGAAATTCTATTAGTAGGTGATCGAATAGAGTTTACATAACAGAAACTATAAACTGTATGTATTATTATTATTACTCCTTTATTAGGTCTGTGAATCGAGTTTATGTCGGTTATTTTAGGGCGGATGTCCAAAAATTGTTCGGTTGATGGTTGTATTGTTTTGGGTGTGGTTTATTATTATTATTATTACTACTACTAATAATAATAATAATAATAGTTATAAACAATTTGCCTCGTATTATCCGACTTTTCTATTTTCAATTAAAATAACAACAACAGCAACATAGTTGTTGGTATTTTCAAAAAAAAAACAAAAACAATTTGCAGATAATTTAATCGATTAGAAATTCTTGTATTGGACACAACAACCATATGATAACTTTTACTATAAATTTTTTGACCTAGATCGATTTCCTCTTCTGTTATAAAACTACCTGTTTTGATTGTGTGTGTAAATATTTTTTTTGTTGTTGAAATTTTATAATAATTTTTGTTATGTTTATACTACGGCATGGTAAAATTGTTGAAATTCTCATTATTATATACCATCAATCAAAAAATCTGGGCAAATAGCCGGCCTATATATTATTATCAAAAGGACCTGTTCGGTGACTTGTCTGTTGTATAAGGTGGCCAAGCATAGCAATTAACATTCCATGTAAAACAAGAAATGAACAACATAAGAAAACTTGCTACAGAGCGAGATAGAGATACATATTATACATTTTTTTTTTGTTTTTGACTAACTCATGAATTGATAATTACGATACTCGAATTTTGATTATTACGTTTTCTTTTCCAGAAAATCTGATTTTAGAGACTGATCCTGAACGAGGTAAAGGCGACTATGCCTTCGATAATCCCGGATTTAAAGGTAATAATAATTATGATAATGTTTATAAAATAAGTTAATTAAAATTATAGGAGAAAAACAACAAACAATTGATTTAATTTGCATTATTTTTTATGAGTGCTACACTTGCGGAATGCGTTAAGATCCATATCTGATGACCTTGTTGTAGTAAAATCAAGGTCTCTATCAAACGATTGTAGCATTTTCTAATAATTCTATTTTAAGATGCTGGTCTAACGCCAACTGGTAAATCTGTGGAGAAAACAAACAAACCAAAATGGAATCAATGGTCACCATTAACGGCATTAACACTAAAATCGGAGAAACGTAAAACTCTAGATGACACTGCCATTGATGTAAAATTCTAAATAGTTGTTGTTATTGTTTGTTTTTTTTTAATTTCCTCAAAATTTTAGGGTAATGAAGTTAAAGTTGTTGCATTGAAAAGTCACGATTTCACCGGTTTAGGCTTCAATATTTGCGGTAATATGAAAGAAGGTATTTATATAAAAGATGTCCTCCATCGTGGTCCGGCTTCTGAATCGGGCAAACTCAATTCGGGTGATCGTATCAATAGTGTTACAATCAGTTTTGAACATATGGTATATGAGGATGCTTTAACAATTCTGAGCTATGCTAGTCCTTATGAAGTTATTATTGAAGCTAAAAGTGGTAAGATTATCCATCATCCGGGCGGTCAGAGCGGCCAGCCGAGCCATCCAGTTTATCGAAGCTCATCTTGTACTGAAATCACTCATGTAATTATTACTAAATTATTTTTTGGTTATATTGTAGAAATTCGATTTTAGGATGAACATTCTGTTAAGAAGAAACTATTTAATGATGGCTCTTTAAGTTCAAATTATTCCAGTTTGCAAAAATCGCGCAGTAATATGACGACGTTAGAACGAAAAGAATCGAAATCGCCACAAATTAAAAAACCTTCAATACAAAATCTAGATCGATTGAAAATACACCACAACGAACAAAAAACGACAATAGATCAACCAAATAATGATGTACAAAAAATTGAGAATAAATATCAGAAATTTGGTATTCGAGTATTACCAATAAATGAACAAAAAAGTCCAAAAATCACCGAATTATCACAAAATGAGAATAATTTAAATTTAGAAAAACAACCGATCAAGAGTATCGATGAAGTTGATGAAATAAAACCACAAATTAAGAAACGTGAACGTAAATCGGACATTTTAAAAACAGATGAAACATTATTTGAACGAGATAATCAATTGAATAATTCCGGTATAAAACGTGATGTAAATGGTATACCGCAAGAAATACCAAATTTTATGATGAATGCTGCCGTTTCAGCACAACGCAATCGACGCAATTCCGATGATAATCATCTACGTGATGATATTGAAGTGACAACGAAAAAAATTAAAGCTAAAGCACCAGCACCACCTGATGACAAACAAATGATAATATTAAAATCGAATTTCGATGAAATCCAATCGGTTAATGATGAAATCAATCAACGATCGTTGCAAAATATGGAGAAACAAGAACAAAATAATGGTACAGATGTTGAGATGCGTGTGAAAAATATTAAAGAATATAATTCCGATTCGGATATGGAAATCGATAATCAATCGTCGGTTAATACAATTGAATTGAATTCGAGCGATATTACAATACATCATGCTGAAGAAGAAGAAGAAGAAGAAGGAATGGATCGACAGAATCGTAAAACGGCCAGTACTGGTGATTTAACAAAAATCCAAAAGACCCGACGTAAATCGAACAGTGGTACATTAGAACGTGCACAAAGTCTTGATATTACCGATACAACAATATCAACATTAACGAAAAAACGTAAAGGTGGTAGAATTGATGATGTTTACGATATAAAAGCTGATGATGATCTATTTGGTAAAGTTATAATCAATAAAGAACCAAGATTATCATCGATTTTGGATGGTTTGAATACGTTCCAAAGGAATCGTCTAAAAAAATCAACCGAATGGGGTAATTTGGAGGATGCTCTATTGAAATTGAATCAAGAAGATGAGAAAATCGACGAATTTGATGCTTTAATCAATAAAGTTAATGAAATTAAACGGGAATCAATCGATCAAAATATGGTGGTGGTTAATGGTGATGGGGATTCCACGCAAATCGGGAAGAGAAAGGTTAAAAATCAAATTTGGCCTTTTCCGGATGAACAACAACAACAAATGATTGCGGCCGATAAACGCCAACGAAAACCGGCGATTTTATGCGACGATGATGATGATGATGGTAATAACGACGATATTAAAGAGATGGAACAATTGATTAAATCAAAACAAAATGATTTATTGGAATCTCGATTGATATCGAAACAAATCTATCCACCGACAATTGATGATAATGATGAATCGTTAGAACATGTAGATTTTGTTATAAAAAATACGAGCGATGAAACAAAATCGATTGTTAGTTATGCAAATTTGATTGATTTAACAAAAAATTTCTTATTTACAGAACGTTTAGCTTGTAGTGAAGATGATGATTATCGTTATTATTATCATAAAATTGATACGAATATATCGGATGATATTAAAGTATCACGACATTCTTTAGGTAGTTTAGAACGGCCGAAATCTGATGATTTCAAAATGAATATAAATATCAATGATATCGATGATACAAATTTATTAAGAAATGACGAAGCTACTGACGATTCGAAAACTGATAATAATAATATTAGTGAATTGTATACAACAGCTCTTGATAATACAATTAAACCATCAATTGAAAGTAAAATAACAATAACAACACCGGATATTATAAAGAATTTAACAATAACCGAAGCTATAAATACGTTGAATAATAATAATGATGTTGTTGTACATGGACCGTCATCGTTAACATTAGAAATTCCACAACAATTAGTTGGTGTTGAAGAAACGAAATTTTCGAAATTAACTAAAGACGATGATGATGATAATTGCGATGATGATGATGATAATAATGATTTTAAAAATAATTCATCATTGACTTATATAACTGAAATTCAAGTATTGACACCAAATAATACGACGAATATATCCGAAATTGAGATAATTCCGACTAATAATAATAATAGTGATAGTTTAGATAATGATTTTGAGAATTATGTTAAAAATTTCGAAACAACAGTGCAAAAATTTGAAACGAAACCATCATTATTGAATAATCAATTTGATGATGGTAATAATAAAATTATAATAAATGATAAAATTGATATTGAAAAAGAATTGAATAAAATCCAAGAAATAGCTGAGGAACAATTGAAAAAATTACCAGAAATGCGTTTTACAACATCCAGTTATAATGAGAAATTAATACAAATTGATAATAAACGTTCAACACAACAAATCGATATGTTACGTTCGAATTTTGAAAAAAGTCCAACGAAATCTTCAACAAAAATCGATAATAATACAACAACACCAACAAAATCACGTATACCGATAGCAATGACGACAATAACAAAAACACCACCAACATCGCCGGAACGACGCGATTCAAAAAATTTAGATATGGACAATGATAAAGAAATTTTAGAATTGATGACAACAACAACAAATATTGCTGCACATTCAACACCATTTATATCAAAAATTAAACCACCCACAACCAATAATAATAATAATAATAATAAAAATGTTACAGTAACATCGATTCGTAATAACTCGAAAATACCATCAGGTCTACCAATATTAAGTGGTAATAATAATAATAGTCGACCACCAATACCACCTAGAAAATATCCAGATGATAATAATGATAATAATATTGTTCAAGTATCTACAAATAATGGTAGTGTTGAAAGTAGTTTTAAACAATGGGTATTTAATCCAACAACTGAAAATTCAGTTACCAATATTATTGTTACTGAAACTAAACAACAACAACAAAAATAATAATTAAACAAAAATATTATAATTGTGCAATTATCGAGTGCTATATTTATTAATTATATAAACAAATCTATTATTATTATTATTAATGTTTACTGATAACTTGTGTATCTAGAGCAAGTTTGTATATATATTTGTAAAATCTTTTATTTGTTGACGATTTCTTGTGTCATTATTACATTTAATTAAAAAAATTTTTTTTATATAATTATTATAAGGATATCGCATTATTTTTTAACAAATAAGTTGTAAATAATTATCTAACAACAACATGTACTTATAACAATGAAAACAATAAAATAAATGAACATATCTTTATACTTTTATTAAATAAATATATCAGATTTATGGACCTGTTCGACCGAACTTTAGTCGGTGACTTTTCTTGTTTCTTCAATCATGTGAGAACATTCTGGTATATTCACTCTCTCTCTCATCCACCCACACTCATCATCTCCCTCCTCTAACAATGTTGATACTTCCTCTCTCTATCACACCCCTCAATCTAGCTCTTACACCCTATCATCCGCTCTCCTTCTTATTATCCAACTCTATCTCCTTTCATCATCCATCAACTTGCTCCATCTCTATCTATCTCCCTCCTCTCATCAAATGCCTCTCCATCTCTAATTCTATCCTTATCTACCTCTCTCTCGCTCAATTTTCTCCTCTCTTCGTCTCGCTCTTCATATTACTCTCTCTCTCTCTCTTCCTTTATCTCATCCTACAACTTTTCTCCCTCTCTTTACCTGCCCAACACTCCTCTATCACTCTCTCTTTCTCTCATTTTCATTGCACTTCTCTCCCTTACTCTACCTCTTTCTCTCACTCCATCTCTTTGAGACTGCATCTCTCCCCTCATTCTTTTTCTTCATCTCTCTCTCTCTCTCTCTCAACCTGAATTTTTCTCTTCCTATCTCTGTAGCAACTTTTCCATATCTCCCTCTCACTCTCTTCCGTACCATATTTTCTTTTGCTTCCGTCTCTCTCTATAAATATATATCTTACTTCCCTCTCTTTCACTAATGTCACCCCTCTCCCAACATATGTACCTCTCTCTCTCTCTCCATTTCACTCTTCCTACCTGTCCAATACTTTTTCACTCCATATCTATCTCTCTCTCCCCTCTCACCATACGTTTCGTCACATCTCTCGTTCCCCATCCATCTTTTTTCCATTCTCCCTATTTTTCTCTTTCGTTCTTTATTTTGCCCCCCAGATCTATTTCTATACCAATCTTCTATCTCTGTCTTCCCTCCATATTTCCTTATCTCCAAATATCTTGATCTGTCTGTCTCTATCAGTCCATCTCTTACTTACGCACTTTCTGTACATATTTTCTTTCTCTTTCTCTCACCATCACCATACTTCGAAATAATCTAGGTAAAGCATAAAGTACACAAAATCACCTTTAAATTAATTGTAGGATTTAAAAATATACAGGATGTTCTATTAATCAATTCTATTTAGTTTACTCTAAACAGCTGAGAGACACACCCGTTATAATAATCAAACAAAATTAGATTTCATAAAATATATTTATTTTATAATTTAAAATTTCAACATTACATAATTGGAATGTGTAATTTTTCTTATGTAATACAATTATTTAAAATCGATTTGATATATTTCAGTATTATTATAAAACAAAAACAAAATACATTATAAATTATATATAGGATATCCCATAATTGTGGGTGTTTTTAGGGCTCCCTGTAGATAGATATATAATGGTATCTATTTATCAGTCTTGCAATAGGATTTAACAAATTCTAATCACAGATATGTTATAAAATAACGTTTTCCTGTTTAGAAGACATTTTTTGTTTTGTTTTTGTTTAACGGTTCATTGATTGTTGTTTCATTAATCACTTATTAATTTTTAATTATCATCTCCGATACTATCATCACTGGAACTATCGACGGTATTATTGGTTTCAACTACTGCTCGTTTAAATGACCATTCGACAATTACAAAACTGATTGTACCTAATATGGCGAAAACTAACAATATGCCTAATTGGCCATAAAGAACAACACTGGAGGCGTAGAAGAAACTCGCAGCCGCCGCCACAGACTGAAAATAACTAATGAATAATTTCATGATAGAATAAATGAATACAGACCTGTGTAAATTTGAAAATAGCAAAAGCGGATGCACTATTTTCGGCATAAACACCACCCAATATCGAATAGATTTGTGTATTAAAACATGCATCACCTAAACCTAATAAGAATGAACAAAATATAGCTAATGGTGCATTACTTGTTATGAATGCTTTATCGGTAGTTTCACCAAATGGTGAATTATTCGGTAAATTTAGGAATATCAGAAAAAAACTGATGATATGTATGAGAAAACCGAATATAACAATTGGATCACGGCCATATTTCACAGTTTTACTACCCAATATACCAAAACAAGCACCACCTATAGATCGAAATTATCAAAAATTAATTAATAAAATTAATTCATTATAATTTACTACCTAAAACTTCTCCTACACCAATTAAAATGCCAGATAATCCAACTAGTTCTTTAGGCGATGGGAAATTGTTGGTGAAACCAATAGCCGGACTATAAACACCACTAAAGAAGCCCAATTCGAGCCCTAGAAAAATTTATAATATCATTTATTATTGAATATTCACAGTCGAGAGAGCATAGGTGGAGCTTACTGTCTAAACCCTCCAAACTTCACTATTTAAGTTAACTCCGCCTATGCTCTATCAAATATGAATCCGCTATAGTTTTATTTATTACCTGTATAGAAGAAAGTTATACAAAGTAGTAGCATATCTTTAGTTATAAATAATTGTCCAGCACCTTTTAATGCTTCAATGGGTCCTTGTTGTGGTGTTGTTGTTTCAATAATTGTTGCATCCTCTCTAGGTTTAGTACGTGGTAATAAAATCATAACAATAAGACCGGCAATTGCAATACCAGACAATGTCCATATTACTGTTGTACGTGTACCTTGATCAATATGACTTTTACCCATAAAAGCAATATAAACGAAAACATTACCAATAAACATACTGTAAAATAATAATTCAACATTGAATTAATAATTTAACCTTAGTTTCAATATTTAACGGAAGAAAGAAATCGGCACTCGTGCAATGAATTGTAATTATGAATTATTTCGTATTTAACGGATTTACCTCATTTGTAGCATAGCCCAAAATATACCGGAATTTCTCGATATTGTAGCTTGTGTTGAATTTAATGCTAAATAATTACCCTGGCCAGTCCATATCATTGCTGCACCAATTCCGATAATAACACTAACTAAATATAAAAGCCATGTATGTGGTAACAAAAACGACATTATAAATAATCTAAAAACAAACGATCAATTGCAAAAAATTTATGACTATATGTATAGCAATAACAAAAACATACAAATATGTAACACCACCAAAGACCATACTAAAATTAGGACCTATCAAACTTATTACCGATGGTGCCAACCAATTACATAACGACATAACAGCATAAATAATTGCCAAACTAATATAACCATTACCATTGAATGATTTGTCATCATCATGGATGCTGTCGATGATGGTTTTCTAAAACATAAACAGTTGTAATGTAATTTTTTTTGGACAGAAATTAATTAAACAATCTTTTTTATTAAGTATGTCGTACATCTTGCCATTCAAAATTCAATAACGCAATTTATTTCCACTTGAATCTCTTTCTCTTTTTTTGATATTCATAATTAATTTTTTTCTCAAATCTCGATCTTTATCTCTACATCGATCTTCTATATTTTATTTCTAAATAATGATCTTGATTCATTTAGATGTTAAAATTCGATTTTCTAGTTATTATACAGAGTGTTCCGCCAGTCACTTTCCTCAGCTATAGCTCGTATTTTAGCAGAGGTAATGGAAAACACATTTGAGCATTCAAATTGAAAATACGCGGAAAATTCACTTGTTGTATAGAAATTAATGAATTTTGAGAAATAATACAAAGCGCTTAGAAAATCTCATTTGTCCAATGATAAACTGTTATCGTTATTACCCATATAGAGAGCTATATCACTAAGTAGTCTAACTTTAGCCCTCTAATGGCTAGCCGAGATCTTCTCATTACGGCGACTAACACCCAGTTTAATTGGCAATTCAAATATCCACGATTGATTCAACATTGGGTAGCCTAAATTTGAACGTCCGATGACTATAGCCAAGCTATAAGTCCAATATCGGGTAGCATAAAGTTACTCCAGCTTGGCTCAATACTGGTCAACCCATCAACCAATATAGTTAAGTTATCTTAAATTTCTGTTCTCTGATGATTATAGCCGCAAGCTTAGATGTCACCTATGTTTGGTTCAACACTGTATAATGCAGAAATTGATAGTATTATCAATCACTGCTATATGATTGAATTGATCATTGATGGCTTTGGGGAAAAAACCACAATAGCAAATTATAAATCACGGGAAATATTCAAACGTATAGAGATTTTTCATATTTTCCGAATAGCTATCGACAAACCTTTCTCATGTCGCAATATTCTTGCAACATCAACAATTTCGATGTTAATAAATTTAAAAAAAAAATTAATTTTAGAAAATTAGCAAAAACTATCATAGATAGATGATTAAGAGAATCAATCAAATCTTGACACTTGTAATTGTAATCAGTAATCAGCAAGAGTAGATATGAATAAATAGTAATAATCTAAAAATTTAGGTTAACATCTCAATTAATAATATTATCACCCTCTCTCGAAATTTATTGATATAACAATATTAATATGGGAAGAACCTGATGGGTAACATTTTCGATTTAAATTCTAGCCAAATCAATAAATTAACCGAAAAAAATTATATAATTAAATTCAAGATCTAGATTTGTAGAATTATAAACAATACCGGTTTTCTTAATTTGACGAAAATTAAAAGAATATTAATTATTTACGTAAATTGGTTGTTATAAAATTTGGAAAAAAATTCCATAATTACTCATGTTATTATTTCAACTATATAGAAGAATTACAACAAATTTTTGGAAAAACAAAAAACAGAAAAAAAGTAGAGCGTAGATATTATTTGTTATTTGAAACAATTAGACGAGGGACACAACAAGAATTTTTTGAATCAAATCCTGATAATTTTATTGGACTTTCACTGTAATTTTATTATTACAGTCGATAAATACCTTGAACTTCTTATTGAAATTTCATCAGATTTTGAATATTTCAAATTCTTAGTTTCAATAATAATAATAATAATAATGTTAATCCAATAATTATTTGTTATTAAAAAAAACAACAGATGTAATCCATTTTGTTTAAATAATCTCTACAATTGTGCAAAATTAAACGAAATAGATAATTGCTTATCAAAAAATAACAATAAAAACGCATTTTGATAAATTCAGTTCAATTAAAAAAATATATATATTTATCAATGGTGAATATAGGGTAATAGATTTAATGTCAATACCATCATTATCAAAAATAATTATATATATATACACATTTCAATTATAGAGGAAAATTTTCCTAATGTTTTTGAACTAGAAAAATAAGATTGGAGAATTTTCCAAAAGCCTTGTACTAAATTTTTATCAATTCTCTTATTTCTATTGTAAGTATAAATTCAATTATAATTTTTAGAAATACATCGATTTCCATAAAATAAAAATTGTCTAGTCGACCTTCTAAACAAACATTCCAGTAATATAAATTATCAGGAAAACCGCAATTTTCCGATTTATTATTGTTAATAATTTGAATAAATTTGTTTGAACTTGAATTTCGTACAAGTTCAAGTATTTATATTGTATCCATATTGATAAATTGTCTATTATTGGAAAATTAAACAATTTTCTATAAATCTCGTTAGAAGATTTTGTGAAATTTATTCATCCGTATTTGGAATTCTTATACTTATTTACTTTCTATTTCTATTGGAATTATGTCTGGAACTTGAACAACTCTAAATTCGACAATTTCCAAATTAAAATAATTAAAGAAAATTTATTAAATACCTGTATATTTCCCATTGTTTGAAAAGCTGTAAAAACTAACATGAAAGCCAAACCTAATAAAAGGACTTTAACAAAACTACTATCCATAGCCATTATTCGTGATAAATAAGTTTTTATTTTTTATTGTAATTCAATAAACAATTTATAGTAACAAATCAGAAAAAACCAAAATTGTTTATAAACATTCACTTTACTTTTACTTAAATTTATCTGATTTTAAATACTACCGCGCAACCATTTTATATAAATCGATATATGCAACACTAGCGCCACGTAGTAGTGATTATCGAAACTATGTGAATGATAACCGTACGGTTGTTTTTTGTTTTTGTTTTACTAAAATCATCACTGATTAACCGGTAAATATTGCTAATTTCTCGTTTAAATTATTTCTAATATATTTATAAATATTTAAAGCACGAATTTGATAAATCTTAATCATTTTAGATCATTAATTGACGAATTTTACATATTCAACAATTAGAAATAGGTTAGTTTCCTGAAATACCGATAAAATCACTGATAGATGGCGCTTAGCTCCACAATTATAATTTTCTTATTTAATAGAAAATTCCACATTTTCCAGCAAATGATTATTAAATAGGTGAGAAAATTACAAATAAAACTCAGCACTATCTAAATATTGGTTTATTTTTTTATGAATATAATTTTTTATAGTGTGATCAATGATTGTATTCTGTGTTGCCTATACATAAGAGAATCTTCAACTGGCACAAATTTTATGTAAATAATAATAATTTTGCTATACAATTATTATTGTTATTATTATAATTAGATGGATAAACTAATTATCAGCTGCATTTGCTTGAGCTGCTTTTTTATAGGAACATTCAACAATTACAAAAGTAATTGTACCTACAATGTTGACAACTACCAATATTAATAATTGTACATAAAGATTAACATGTGAAGCGTAGAAGAAATTTACAGCTGCCGCCACAGACTAAAGAATAACTCAAGTAATTAAATTTTATGCAATATTAATTGAATACTAACTTGTGTGAATTTGAAAATGGCAAAGGCAGATGCACTAGTTTTAGCATAAACACCACATAGTATCGAATACATTTGTGTATTGAAACAAGCATCACCAAAACCTAATAGAAATGAGCAGACTATTGCTAATGGTGCATTACTTTTTATGATTGCATGATCGGTTGTTTCACCAAATGGTGAATTGTTTGGTAAATTCAAAAAAATTGCAACATAACTGATAAGATGTACGAAACAACCTAGGATAACAACTGGATCACGACCATATTTTATAGTTTTACTACCTAATATTCCAAACAAAGCACCACCTATTCAACAAAAATCTTTATTAATTGATAAGTAAAAGAAAAATGATTGCAATTACCTAAAACCTCACCTACACCAACTAGAACACCAGATAATCCGACTAATTCTTTAGCCGTTGGGAAATCATTGGTGAAACTGATAGATGCACCATAAACACCACTGAAGAAGCCCAATTCTAGTCCTATATAATAGGTATTATTTTATGTAAGTATTCAAAAGATGAAATCATTCATTTGAATTTAATTTAATTTGTTTTACCTGTATATATTGCAGTTACACAAAGTAGTAGCATATCTCTTGTTATAAATAATTGTCCAGCTCCTTTTAATGTTTCAATCGGTCCTTGTTCTGTCTCAGCAACTGTTAAATCATCTATGATTTTTTTACGTGGTAATAATATCAAAACCACAATACCAACTAATGCAATTGCAGACAATGTAATTGTTACTATAGTGCGTGTTTTGTGATCGATATGTTTTATACCCATAAAAGTGAAATAAACATAAAGGTTACCAAAAAACATGCTGTGTAAAAATGGATTAACGTTTATTAATTTGATTTCCATCAATATTAGTTTTACCTCAATTGCAAAATGGCCCAGAAAACTCCGGAATTTCTCGATATTGTAGCTTGTGTCGAATTTATTGATAAATAATTACCTTGACCGGTCCATATCATTGCAGCACCAATTCCAAGAATAGCACTGACTAAATATAAAAGCCATGTAAGTGGTAATAAAAACGATAATAGAAATAACCTAAAATAATTAATAATTATTAGAAGAGAATTAAATTGAGATATAAAGGATATTTTGTTTTGTTACAGATATGCAAGAGCTCCTATCACCATACTGAGATTTGGACCTATTAAGCTTATTATTGATGGTGCAAACCAGTTACATATAGAGAAAATTGCATAGATAATTGCCAAACTAGTATAACCTTCACCATTGAATGATGGATCTTCAGAATTGATACTATCAATGATGGTTTTCTACCAAAAAAAAAAATCGTTAAATTCAAATAATGAATAATGGCAATCAAACTAATTGTTAGATTAATCTTTCTAATGGTGCAACTATAAGTCTATAGTGACTCTTTCATGATCAGTTTTAGGATTGGAAACAATATCAAAATCAAGCGTTTCATAGAATTTTCATTTATCAATACTGTAAATCATAAGCTCTAGTTTTTCTATAAATTCATCCATGATTTATTTGAATTACTAATAATTTATGGTAGCAATTTGTAAGAACTTAATAAGTTTACTTGCCCTGTTCGATAAAAGTTTACTACTGTGTAATGTCATCGTTATTTAAATTTTTTACAGCTAAAACTACAAAAACTGTTCTTGCTGGATAATTCCTTCTTAATCGCACGGCATAGAGGTTTGCTCAGAAATAAGTCAAGACTATTCGGAACCTATTTTAAAAGTGGGTACACTGTGATCGTCCATCCATTCCATACGTTTTTCTTTTTAAAATCCTAGTCCATTCTATTGGAAGATACAATCTATTACCGGTAACAAGGATTCTTCTAAAATCTCCAAATATTTGTCTATATATCGACTACCACCTGGACAAAATGAAGTTTTCCTACACTACCGGATGACGTGCTTTATGCGACGATGACCGATACACGAAATTGTACTTTTCTTTCAAGACAATCAGGATGAAATGCCTCATGCTTCGACTGCTACTGTTGCCGATACTTTGAATCTGCACTCAATGCTTCTTATATTCTTTTGTCCATTTTTGTGTTTTTTTTTAGCTGTGATTATGGCTCAAAAAAGAATTATTTCGGTTGTCGGGCCAACTGACATTGGAATGGGCTCGTGAATGAATATATTCTGCCTTGACACTCAAATCATAAGTGAATAATTATCTAACAATTTGGGTTAACATCTCAATTAACATTTATCATGATCTTGAAATTTATTGACATAAATATGGGAAGAGTCTGGATAACCTTTTCGATTTTAATTTCTAAAAAATATCAATAAATTTACGAAAATTATATAATTGAATTGATCAAGATCTAGTTTTGTGGAGTAATATATAGACCGGTTTTCTTGATTCACTTAAATTTGTTTGTTGTTGAAAAAAATTCCATAATTATTATCGTCAATTGAACAAATTCTAGATTAAAAAAAAATGTAGGACAGATATTATTTGTTATTAAAATAATTAGATGAGGGACAACAGCAATGATTTATGTTATTTACAATTTTATTCAACTGTTTTGTTTTTTCTAATCGATTTTGCTAACCTGATTAAAAGTTAGCAGTATATCTCAATTTTTGACTCGTCCTATATAGCGTCAAATTTTGTTTTTCATTAACTACTAAATAAATGTTGAGGCAAAAATTGAGTAATTTTGCTAATTTGACGCTTGCTAGCTTTTCAAACGTGAAACTAACAATGTTTCTTTGAGTAAATTCGTTTGAACTTCTCAAACAAACTAGTTTCCGAAGACCATTTGTGGAAAATTCTGCAACAATAAATGAAAATTTATTAAATACCTGTATATTTCCCCATGTTTGAAAAGCGGTAAAAACCAGCATAAAAGCCAATCCTAATAAAAGAACTCTAATGAATCTTCCATCTCCCATGATCAATTATTTATATAATTATATTAATAAAAAAATAACTTCATTTTATATACTTTCGTCTGTTTTTTTTTCATTTGGTTTTAAATTTTACCGCGCAACTATTTGACATTCGGAATACTAGCGCCACGTAGTAGTTAATGACTATACTAACAACGATAGGCAGAGTATTGTTTTTCTTTAAATTCATATCTATTTTATACGGTAAATATTAATAATTTTCTAATTAATTTATTTCCATTATATTCTATCATATTCAGACTAAAAATTTGATAAATCCTGATCGTATCCAATTAATTTTTGATAATTTTACAAATTGAACAATAAGAAGTAGGTTAGTTTTCTGAAATACCATCAAATGACTAATAGATGGCGTTTCGTTTCTAAAGCCATTACTGTTACTATGGTAACATGTTTTCTTATATTCGAAAAATTTCACTTTTTTTATATAAAATAATTAGAGAAGATAGAAAAATTCTAATGCATATAGATTTAATCCTTCTAGGTAATGATTTTCTTCATAAAAATGTCATAATTGTAATACGTATTGTTGTTCGTTGTATTTTGTGTTGCCTAACGCAACCATTTAAGATGGCTTTATACTTATAACTTCAACTATATAATTGCAAAAATTTCACTTTAGAAACTAATCGAGTTGGCTGTAATTCAAATATCATTTATGACAAATTTTTGTAATTGTTTGGTTTTGATAATTTTTTAATTAACGCGCCTTATCTGTGTGATCGTGTCGGAGATTAAAAAAAAAAGAAAAACACAAACGTTGAACATTGACGAGTCTGCGTAATTCATTCCATTGTTTCGTTCATTTTGTCATTGCGTGTGGTGTGATTTTGTGCAGGTTCCATTTCTACCTGAGAAAATACCGGTTTTTAAAATTGTAAAAAAACCAAATTCATATAATTTCTAATAAAATTAGTAAAATATTAAAAATACATGTGTTTATTGAATAATTTGAGAAAGAACAAATAATTAATAATAGTGTTCTTTTGTGTCCGATGTCTAGTGCTGAAATCGCTGATAGCTCCGTCGATCCCCCAACCAAAAAACGGAAGCTTGATACATTGCCGACAAATTCTACCGAAATGGCGAATAATTTAGCTTCTGGATCATCAACAACAACAACAAATGATATTGATGAAGGACTTTATTCAAGACAATTATATGTATTAGGTCATGATGCTATGCGTCGTATGGCTAATAGCGATGTATTAATATCAGGTCTAAATGGATTAGGTGTTGAAGTTGCTAAAAATGTTATCCTTGGCGGTGTTAAATCAGTTACATTGCATGACGAAGCCGTTTGTACAATAAATGATTTATCATCGCAATTTTATTTAACTGAAGCCGATATTGGAAAAAATCGTGCCGAAGCATGTTGTAAACGTCTATCGGAATTAAATAATTATGTACCAACGAAATCTTATACAGGCAATTTGACTGAAGAATTCTTGCTCAATTTCCGGGTTGTCGTTTTAACTAGCAGTACATTAACCGAACAGATGCGAATCAGTGAAATCACTCATGCAAATGATATCGCTCTAATCATAGGTGAGTTTTTATTAAAAAAAAAAAAAAAACAAAACAATAATACAAATATTTTCCTAATGATTCAAAGAATTTAATCGAATTAAAATAGATTTCTTCTACCACATAAATATAGAGAATCTCATAGATTATTGAAGGACTAATATGAATCAATGTCATTATTAATTAATTTTTTCCTTTGTTCAACTTATAGCCGACACGAAGGGTTTATTTGCGCAAGTTTTTTGTGATTTTGGTGAGAATTTCACTGTCGTTGATCCAAATGGTGAACCACCAGTATCAGCAATGATTGCCGATATATCATGTGATAAAGAAGGTATTGTCACCTGTATTGATGATACAAGACATGGTATGGAAGATGGAGATTATATAACATTCTCCGAATTACAAGGAATGACTGAATTAAATAATTGTCCGCCAATTAAAATTAAAGTATTAGGACCATATACATTTAGTATTGGTGATACAACAAATTTTAAAAAATATGAACGTGGTGGTGTTGCAACACAAGTCAAAATGCCGAAAACATTATCATTTAAATCATTTAAAGAATCAATCGAAAATCCAGAATTTCTAATAACTGATTTTGCTAAATTCGAACATCCACAACAATTACATCAAGCTTTCTATACGTTACATAAATATGTTGAGAAATATAATAAATTACCAAAACCATGGAATAAAAATGATGCAAATGAATTTATATTATTAGCAAAATCATTGAAAATGAATGATAATAATGATATTGTAATCAATACAGATTTATTAGAGACTTTTGCTAAAGTATCAGCTGGTGATTTAAATCCAATGAATGCAACAATTGGTGGTATTGTTGCCCAAGAAGTTATGAAAGCTTGTTCAGGTAAATTCACACCGATTTTCCAATGGTTATATTTCGATGCAATCGAATGTTTACCAAATGATAAGTCTGAAATCACTGAAGAATTGGCAGCTCCGAAAAAAACTCGCTACGATGGACAAATTGCTGTTTTTGGATCCGAATTCCAGAAGAAAATCGGTAATCTAATAATATTTATTTTTAATATTATATAGTTTTCGTAATTCTGTAATGTAATGTTTTAGCTTCTTTGAAATATTTTGTCGTTGGTGCTGGTGCAATCGGATGTGAGTTATTAAAGAATTTTGCTATGATGGGAGTAGGTACCGGTGGTGGTCAAATTACTGTAACTGATATGGATTTAATTGAAAAATCAAATTTGAATCGTCAATTTCTGTTTAGACCGCATGATGTACAAAAAGCAAAATCAGTTACTGCTGCTAAAGTTATAAAAACAATGAATCCTGATGTGAATATTGTTGCCCATGAAAATCGTGTAGGTCCCGAAACTGAAAATGTGTACGATGATGTATTTTTCGAATCATTAGATGGTGTTGCTAATGCATTAGATAATGTTGATGCTAGAATTTATATGGATCGTCGTTGTGTTTATTATCGTAAACCATTATTAGAATCGGGTACATTAGGTACAAAAGGTAATACACAAGTTGTTGTACCATTTATAACTGAATCATATAGTTCATCACAAGATCCACCAGAGAAAAGTATTCCGATTTGTACATTGAAAAATTTCCCAAATGCAATCGAACATACATTACAATGGGCTAGAGATAGTTTTGAAGGTTTATTTAAACAAAATGCCGAAAATGCTTCACAATATTTAACAGATCCTGATTTTGTTGAACGTACAGTTAAATTACAAGGTGTACAACCAGTGGAAGTTTTAGAATCGGTAAAAGTTGCATTAGTAGATGAACGACCTCATTCATTCGAAGATTGCATTACATGGGCTAGAAATCATTGGCAAGAACAATATTCTAATCAAATCCGACAATTATTATTCAATTTCCCACCAGATCAATTAACTAGTACAGGACAATTATTTTGGTCCGGTCCAAAACGTTGTCCTGAACCATTAACTTTCGATGTAAACAATCCATTACATTTAGATTATGTATTTGCTGCTGCTAATTTGAAAGCTGAAGTTTATGGTATACCACAAAATCGAGATCGTGATTATGTTGCTGAAGTTGTTAAAAAAATTCATGTGCCTGAATTTATACCGAAATCCGGTGTTAAAATTGCTGTTACCGATTCACAAATGTCAATGTCGAATGGTACTAATGTCGATTTGGATCGTTTAACTCAATTAAAAGATGAATTACCGAAAGTTGATGAATTGGATGGTCTTCGTTTAACACCGTTAGAATTTGAAAAAGACGATGATACAAATCTTCATATGGATTTCATTGTTGCAGCATCAAATTTACGTGCTACAAATTATAAAATACCAACAGCTGATCGTCATAAATCAAAATTGATTGCTGGTAAAATTATACCAGCTATTGCAACAACAACATCAGTTGTAGCTGGTTTAGTTTGTTTAGAACTTTATAAATTAACAAGAAGTATTGAATCAATTACACCATTTAAAAATGGTTTTGTTAATTTAGCATTACCATTCTTTGGTTTTTCGGAACCAATTGCTGCACCCAAATTGGAATATTGTAA
The DNA here is from genome assembly GCA_037414775.1 of Zonitis immaculata. NCBI lineage: Eukaryota > Metazoa > Arthropoda > Insecta > Coleoptera > Meloidae > Zonitis > Zonitis immaculata. The sequence continues at coordinate 19,888 of JAZBGX010000295.1, forward strand.
TACCGAATGGACATTATGGGATCGTTTTGAAATTGATGGTGAAATGACATTGAGTGGATTTTTGGAATATTTCAAAGAGAAACATAATTTAGAAATAACAATGTTATCACAAGGTGTTTGTATGTTGTATTCATTTTTCATGGCTAAAGCAAAAGCCCAAGAACGTCTCGGTTTACCAATGTCGGAGATTGTTAAAAGAGTATCGAAAAAGAAAATCGAACCACACGTTAGAGCTTTAGTGTTCGAATTGTGTTGTAATGATTGCGATGGTAATGATGTTGAAGTACCGTATGTTAAATATAATTTACCGCGATCTTCAATTGTTTAGATTATTATTATTTTTTTTGTATTTTGTCTATAAGGCTGCATTGTTGTTTAGGGCATTTAGATGTGCACTGAAATTGAACTCTACTCTGGGTATAAAAATTATCAAATTGTGATGTTTTTTCTTTCTTTTTTTTTTTTAATACAAACGGTTGTTGGATGATCTTTTAGTTATTAATTGTCCATTTTCACATATATTTTTTTTTAATTAATATTTTTTTCTATATATAGAGTTGAGTGAACTAAAAGCTAATGCAGTATAATCCGAATGTACGCTATTAATTATAAATTGTAGGACCAGGATAGCGATTATTTTCTTAAAATAATTCATTGTGTGAAATTTACTAAATAAATATGTTTTGAACAAACTTGTATTTTATTTCAAACTTAAACTACATCCGTTTCTTGACTCAAACTCAATAAATTGAATTTCTTATATTTAAGGTAATTGGGAACTACAGCTAGAAAAGCAAATGTTTTTATAATATCAATCAGAATTGTAATTTTAGCTCCTTTCAAATCAACTTTATGATCGGATCGTATCGTTTCAACAACACCAGCAATCGATTCAATCAATTTCTCTTTAAGATTCTTGAAATGATCGTTATTTCGACAATTTATAATAATTGAAAATGTTGTTGCTTCATGTTTGAAATATTTCTCGGCTATTTGTTGGAACGATTTAGTAATTTCAACAATTGTTGCTTGACAAACTGTCTCCACTGGTGTCAAACGCAACAAATATCGACTTTGTTGTTGTTTGGTTTTGAAAATATCTTCAATAATTCTCACATTCAATTCTATAACGTTTATATCGGAATTTGTACGAATAAAAATTATATTACGTGCACCAGAATCGATAGCTTGAAATCGTTTAGATTTTGATGGTTCTTTCAATTTAGCCAATTCTTCCTCTAATGATTTTCCAATATCATCATTACTTTGAGTTTCATCTGATTTTTCGGAAGGATATAGCTTTTCAACGTAACTATTTAAGAGATTATAAGTTTCTTTGATGCAATCTTTCTCATGACCATTACATGTACATAGGAAACCTTTGAGGTTTAATTCAAGTTTAGGCTTTTTGCTTTTAGATTTTTCTTTGAAATAATTCGGTTTCTTCCTGGGATTCGTTTTTTCGGTCATCCTAAATTCATTGAATTTCAAAAATATATTAGATAAAAATTAACATAACCTTACTTTGAATGAACAGTATAGCCAACTTACGATATAAAAATTATAATAAAAAAACACTTTATATACAATAAAAATTAGAGTTATTCATTCACTAGTGGTATTTAGGAGGTATTTACATAAATTATATTAAATTTTTATGAGAGATAATCGAAAAACTCTACATCAATATTGGAATTTCATTTCGTCAATGTTGGCTACAATCATATAATTTGAGGTTATGTTCATTTTTATATTGGATTGAGTAAGATGGAATTGTGCTGATTGTTTTTTTTTCTGTGGAAAATATGACCGAATATGGTTCGCATTTGGTGCCACCAGCTAAAGAACGTACTAGGGCTGCATGTAAAAAATGCGGTTATGCTGGTCATTTAACTTATCAATGTAGAAATTTCATTAAAGTCGATCCGAATAAAGAGATTGTTTTAGATGTTAGTAGTACAAGTAGTGAATCAGATCAAGAATATTTAACACCGTTAACTGAATTACGTGAACGTGAATTATTGGAGAAATTGAAAAAACAACACAAAAAGAAAAAGAAGAAAGACGAAAAGAAGTCAAAGAAGAAGAAAAAGAAGCATAGAAAACATCATCAATCGTCTAATACAGATAGCGAATCTGATAGTGAAAGTGAATCAAGTAGTAGTGATAATAATGATCGTAAACGACGGAAATCGAAAAAACACAAACACAAATCGAAGCGAAAGAAGGCTAAATATTCAGAATCATCATCCAGTTCTGACTAAATCGTAACTTATAGTTTTTATTTAAATTAAAGAAGGTATAATTCTCTGACATTATTCTCTGTTTTTAGGAGCTAAAATAAATTAGAAACATGGAAAAACGATTATACAGATTCATGATTCTTAGACCGTCTACTCAAAAAATATCGATTACCAAACATTATATAATATGAATTATATTTTACGATTAGACTATAAAATATATTTTTTTGTAATAATGGCGCCTCCGATGATAATAGCAACTACTGTTACAACACCGATTATTATTGGCGTTTGTGCCAGTAATAATGTTTTGAAAAAAAATAATTTCGTTGGTATTGTATTTTTATATGAATCACGTTCTTTAACACGTTCATAATATTTTTCAATAAATGGTCGTTTATTATTCGACCAAAATCGATATTCTAAACCTAATTGACTTAAACGTTCCAATAAAATTGTTAATTCAATATCAGCTATTGAAAATGATTTCGAACATAACCACCAATCCTCTTTTCCTAAAAAGAAAACAAACAATAATTAAGAAGAGTTATCGGATAATTCAATCGAAAAATAATCAACCATTGGTATGTTTCGATAATTCAGTTTCAACTTTTGTTAAAACATCATCAATATCATTCAAGAGTTTCTTGAAATTATCTTCTATCGATAAATAATTGTAATTTTCTTGTTTTCTTACAGCTTTCTTTAATAGCTCTTCGCGAGCTTCTGGATTTTTCTCGGCATATTCTTGTAACTTTTCACTACCATCACGTTCAGCATCTACGATTAACAAAAATTAGATATTTTACAAAATTAATCCAAAACACTCACTAGCTAGTGCGGTTCTAATTGGCCCTA
>JAZBGX010000295.1:26451-37244 GCA_037414775.1 Zonitis immaculata
CCCTTTATTTTACTGTCTAACTATTGAATTTGTCTTAATTTGGATTAATACCAGCCTTGAGAAAGATCTTGCACTATTTTGATGTCAGCTCTCTGGCTATGTAGGAGAGAAATATTGAATAGAAGGTTAATTGTTGGAGTGACGTTATTCAAGCGAAAAAAATCGGAAATATAAAATACCTGTGATGTTTAATTCTCGAAAAGGATAAAGCCGTAAGTAAATAGTAAAAAAAAAGAGCATGATAGACAATACAAACCCCGTATTTTCTCTCTCTTTCTCTCTTATCCTATATATAGATATGTATATGTCCTACTAAAAAAGCTCTTTCTATTCATAAAAATTTGCTCTCGACTAATTTCCATGGATGAACCCTTAATTTCGTATATACTAAGCATGCCTGTTATATAAATGTGTATATGTAATACGTATACTGCACTGGAGTTTGTTTAAACAGAATTACCAGTTCATTTAGTTGAAAAAATCGTCCTGTTTATTCTTTCAACGTTTTTTTTCCATTCATTAAAAAAAAAACACTAAACTTTTTCGATGAGTTGGCTTATAGGTTTAATATAAATGGGATTTTAGTGAAATACATTTCGAGTAATGCGTCAAGATTATGGACATTAGAATGATTCATTTGCGACGAAAGTTTTTTATTTTTTATTTCGTACGTGTTCAAGCAAAATCTTCATCTACTCAGCCACCTTTCATGATATCGACATTCAGTTTGCTGCAATATATCGAATATTCCACATTCTCTAATGTTATAGCATATTGCCTACGGAACAGCGCTTACAGTAATGCTAACGAAACAAGACAACTTCAAAGATTTCTAGTTTATTTTGACACTAAAATTTGGAATAGTTATTCTGTGGCACACTTTGTAGATATTAATTGTTGGATTTAATAGAAAATCGATTAATAAACGACAACCAATCAACTTGATATAGGATAAAATCGACATTATCAGTTTTAGCCACTATATAAATTTCCATTATCAATAAAATACAAAATAATAACATTGTTTCGTTGAAACGATCAATAATTTGATTGGTTCTATTCTCTTTTCGATATTTCCACTTTATATTGTTATCGGTTTTTTGGAATACATACAGGAAGGTTCACTAGAAGCTTTCCTGGTCTTGTAGCTCTGGCTCTAGTGGGTGCAAAAAAAAAAACGGAATCGACGATCTAAAGTGTGATATTTTTAGGAAACATTTTGACGTTAAAACGATTTCCCAAACTTTAGATCTTCGAGTGCAGTTTTTTTTTCGCTCCACTAGAACCATAGTTCCTACAGGATCAGGAAAGCCTCTGGTGGATCACTCTGTATAAAATTTTAAGGTGATATTTCTAATTTTCTGTAAATTTTTCCAATTTAAATTTAATGGTTTTACAGATGTAAAATATTAGATTTTTTCCAAGTAATCTCCATTTAGTTTGGAAAAAATTTCCATTTTATGAATTATGCATATACATATATATATATATATATTTGAATATAATAAGAAGGGTGTTTTTCTCTTTTTCTCACAAGTACCTATATAGTATAAATTTTCTTTGAGAATTGTTTCCGAAATAATGTTATCTATAAATATACGATTCAGTGAAAGAACAATCACTTTGTTCCGAACGCTGTGTGTGTGTGTGTAACGATAACAAAAAAAAAAAAAAACATCTTCAGTGAATCATAAAATTACCGAATAAAACCTTCTTATCTAACAATCTGTATTATAATTAATTATCTCTACTAACAATACGGACAAAAATTCTAAATTATTGATCTATATTGGAACGATGAAGGCTATTTTTTGGGGTGAACAACATCAAATTCACTCTACCTATATAGCTCCAATTATTTCCAAATACGTTGATAAGAATCGATAGGCAATATATAAAGATAACTCCACCATAATATTTTCAGTTGTGATTAATTGAAGACAAATAATAAACTGATGATAATTCGTTTGCTCGTTTTTTTTTTTTTTTGTTGATGTTTTGGTTGCTGTTGCTGTTCTTCGTATAAATAGGATTCTACATTGTTTAGTTTGGATTAAAATCCTTTGGATTAATCCGGGTATTATTGTTACAAAGATATCATCAACTTTAGTTGATATTGTATTTTGTTGTGTTTACGGTCCACTTTGAAATAAATCTCCAACTGTCAAGAATTTGTCAGTCTTAATGAATTTTAGTTGTATTATCGTAAAAGTCAATAGATTCATTGACCTAGAAACTTAACTTTTTTAATCTTGATCTTTCACCAAATATCATCGACAATGAATTTTAATCAAAATTAGATCAATTGGTTGATCTATATATGGTTCAATCATAAAGTTCCAAGACTCATTTTTTATAAAATCTACTACTACCATTCCTTAGCCAGCCATTATTACAATTGCAGCTTTATAACTTCATGTAGTGTCCGTTTGAAGTACGAGGGCTGATTCAAAAGCAAATACTTCTGCTCGTGTAACAATACTTACAAAGACATACCCGCCGATTAAGTGGGAAATATTCTACTTTTACATGCTGGTGCGAAGAGTTCAAGGTGAGCAGAACATCAACAAAAGGCGAGCATCTACGTCCCACACCGGCGAAATGTGAAAAAGATCTAGATCTACCTGACCAAACAGTGATCATAAGACATTTAGTTAAGGTCACAGAGATCTCATACGGCAATGTTCAGAACGTCACATGCTCATAGAATCCGCAATTTGTTCACACAGAATCTTCTCAGGCCGATCCGAACAGATCTTTGTCTTGATTAGGCGCAATAGACGAGATTTGGATCCATCTAAACAACAACCGACACCAAAGAAATTCAACGTTATAAGATGAGCATACAAAGTTATGGAGCCCGTTTCTTTGGAATTTCGGGTATCTAGTTATGGTGGATTGTCAGGAAAAGGGAGTCACTATAACAGACTCTCACTACACTTGCAAAATAAAAAATAGCGAGGATCACTGCGAGCTGGAATACTGATTCAGCAAAACAATGTAACCGTACACAAAGCCTGAGTTACTATGGCTGCCATTCGAAAAGCAGGCTTCGAATTGCCTGATCGCTAAATCTAGCTCCCAATTACTTCTGTCTCTATCTCAGTCTTAAGCAGCAGCATAAAGACAAGAAATTTGTCGACAGTGAGTTGATGGTCCTTATAGAAGTCTTTTGTGGTAGTCAAGATAAAAATCCTTTTGAAAAGGAATTCGTGTTCTAGATAAGAAATGGGCCGATTGTACTGGATTTGTTAGGAGGTTACGTTGAGAAATAAATCATATTTTGAAGCGGTTTAAGCATTTGTGACTGACTGGTGAACAGTTCCTTTCGCACACGGCAATGTGCCAGTCCATGCCTTTATAATACTCTCTCAATTTTTGGCCCAAACGTCGATCACCACGATTCACCATATACTCTAATCTACAGGTCTGACCCCGCCAGATATAGCGAAGAATCGCTATCTTAAGAAGCTGCGGTGATTCAATCAAATGTAACTATGGGGTTCTGAAAGCCATTCCAAAAAAGGAGTTCTCCTGATAGTTCCAGACTTTATGAGCGCAGCAAAATTTTAATAAAACGGGGACAGAATTATGTTGACAACAAAATATAAAATCTTGAATCTTTTAATTTGTACTAATGATCTCTGTTTTAATTTATAATCTTACTCAATTACAATTATGACAGACTGGAAGGCTGGGATGTCTTTGTTGTAATAGAGATTGGTCTTTATAATTTTATTATGATTGAAATCATGTAAAATTTATATGTATGATATTGATTCAATCCAACTATAAAGTTATTCGTTGTTTTATGTTTTGTTATGCCGGTATGATTCGACAACAAATTCTATAGAACAATTTGTTTGGAAATAAAGACATCAACTTTATACGTACAACAAATTATTATACATATATATATATAAATTGAAGTTATCATTGATGTTAAACTTTTTAAAGTTTGTTATCGAAATAAAATTGAATCAATAAAAGTTTCCGTCTTCGATTCCTGTACAAAAGAAGCTCGAACAACAATTTTCTATGCTATTATAATTAACTGTTAAATATTTTTTCTATTTTGCATCTATAAAGACTCCAATATGGACGCCATTTAGGTTTCATAATGAGGATTTTTATAGCACTCGAATTGTTTTATGCAACCAATTTTTTTATTTTTTTGAAGTTGGTAGTCTCCTATGATATACTCACTATGGAGTGTAAAGGGAAGGAGGAACTTCGCTCTATGTTAAAAGGTTTGGCCCAATATGGGGTGTTTAGAGGGCGCCACAATAGATTCCTGGGAGAGTTAGAGAGAAAGTAATGACCGTCATTAGAATGAGACAGAGTAAAACAACAAAAATGGAGAATCGCCTACTAAGGTGAATATAATGAAAATATTGAAATTAAAAATTAAAAAATTGGGTTAATTTTAACTTTAATTAGAAAATAATCCAAAAATATGAAAAAAAATTAAATATAAACAATTTATCAAATCTATTCAATACGTTTGCCCACTTGTGCTAATTTCACGTTGTTTACAAGTTCCATAAAGCGCTAGAAATCGACACTAGCGACCTCTAAACACCCCTTTCCGGAAATCATTTTCTCAATTTAGTCTCATAAGAGATGTTGCTCCTTCCTTCTACACTCCATAATACTCACAAATCAAAAAAAAAATAAAAAATAGATTGATTTTGGCAGTTTTTGTTTATTAGACCAACTGCAAGATGGCTGACAATAAATTCTCTAAATATAGAATCCCGGTATCAGACCAGTTTTCTGGTTTGAAAAGAGCAAAATTGAAAAAATATTTCATAAGGTCATTTGTCGCACTCGTCCGTTAGAAAGCTTATTGTCGCTTCGCTCCTCGTCTTCTAAACTTGGACTCGTGCGACAAAATCATGTCTTATGAAACTAGTATCTTAATGTACTATTATAAGCTTCAATTAATGAAATATTGCATTAATTATAATTGAATTTATCGAATTTGATAAGTTCAATTATTATGAAAATTTATTAATTATGAATAAGAGTCAAGATTAATATGAATTAAAAAAAAAAAAAAACGTAATTATATAGAAGCCATAGTCAAGAGTAAAATAAGCACTCTTGGCTTATTGCCTCTTTTCGTTACAAACTTTTGTAATTTTGTGAAACACTTTAAAGGAAAATTGAATAGCCCTCCTTTCCATAATATAATATTTATACATATAACTATATATGTATACAAGAGGTTTAATTTATACATTAAGTGACAACAATGAATTTTTTTAACACAAACACACACAAATTTAAAAAAATTAATTAAACTATAAATCTAAAATTCTGTTTGGATAAAATATTGAAAGAATTGTCTATAAGGCTTGTTAGAATAAATATAAGTTGGATTGTAATTGAACGTGAGAATTTACAATTTACAACTTTAAAAATTCTGTAAAATAACGTTAAATATGGCAAATCCGAATTTAGTTTAGTCTATAGTCTATCTATATGTATAGAAATTGCTCCCTATAAATTTTACTATTTATAGATTCACTTTTTTGGTGAAATCTATAAATAACGCCCTTCTATTATAGTTTGTTTTTTGCCTAAAAGCTATTTTATCTTCACCATTTCAATAATTAATCGATATTTAATTTTAATTCGATTTGTCATTGGAAATTTTACCAATTAAAAAGTTGATAAACTCGAACTCTCTACTAAGGTATAAGGGGATTTGTATTATAAAATTTGAGAAATCATTATACCTACGTTTATCAAGTAATTAACTGGAATCATCATTTAAAGGAGCTTTTTTATAGAAGTTGAACTAATTAAATTGCATTGTCGTTTTATTAAATTACCACCTATATTCATTCTAAATGTAACTGTATTTACAACAAACAAAATTTATTATAAAACTGAATTAACCAAAAACTCATACATTTTGACAATTCTAGAATAAATTCTATTATTATTTAATTATTATAATGATACAGTTGGGTTTGGTATCAATTACGCAGGTCTGCGATGAAAAAGTCTTTTGCACATGGGAAATAAATTTGCATTGATGCCTGATTATTTTTTTGAGAGAAGAACTGTCCTGGAGAAATTGAAATACACCGATCAGAAATGGTTGATTTGTGGTGATTTAAAAGTAATCTGTATGCGTCTTGGTCGACAGCAGGATTATGAGTCTCATGTTATATATGCTAGTGGGATAGTAGAGCAAAGGATTTATATCAGAAGAAAATCTGAGTGTCAAATTAGGAAGTTGTAGATGAGAATGTCATCAACCCAAATTTGATAGATTGCTATACCACTTTACATCAAACTTGGTTTTGTAAAAGAGATGACAAACTTGGAAAAAATGCCTGGTATGGCTATAAAAAATGTTTTTGGGTAGTACAAAAGTTACAAAAATATTATACAAGAAATACTAAACAGCTATAAGAAGTTAGGATGTAATGTGAGCCTGGAAGTACTCTTGTTAAACTTGCAATTTGATTGTTTTCCAAAAAATTTGGGCAACTATATTGAAGAACAAGGTGTAAAATAGATAGAAAAAAGATATCGAGGCCATTGGGACGTCAATATGCTGGTAGACTATTGTTGGATGATTTATAGGATTTCTTTTTGTAAAATTGATAAAAAATAGGGTAGGTATTTGAATACGAGCAGTCATGAGCTTACACGAGAATAGAGCTCTCATCAAATAATTCTTCCTGTAAGAAATGTTTATATACCAAAGACTTGGTTGACATATTGAAGGACTGTGTCCCTTCATATTCTACATTTGCTTGTTGGTGCATTTGGGCAGACTATCTACAAAAGATGAATATGCCGAAGGTCCAACATTAATGAGAAAAAAGTCGAAAATCTATTTAGAGTTGGCCGAAACGAAACTATTAGCTTTCATCCCCCGGCAGCCAAGAAATTCACCCAAAAGGTTATGGTGCCATTTTTTCGAGCCTTTGATGAATTACTTATAAAAGTGAACCAAAAGCTCACTAAATAAGCAGATTGCCGAATTTTCAATGGCGGCCATTTGAAAAGCGAATTCCGGATTACTTGAACAACTATTGTCCAGATCTAACTCGTATTGACTTCTATATCTCTTCTACCGGCTTGTGAGACGATTCAGGTACAAGAAATTTGACAACTAGAGCTGGATGAAGGCTGTTGTAGGAGAATTTTGGGAGAATGGAGATAAGAATTTTTTCTCAGGGGAAAGATGGACCAAGTTAGGTGTCTACAAAGGTGAACAATAAATTATCATTATTTTTCGATCAACCCTCGTATAGTACGGATATATGTCAGAATTATCATAAATGTCTGTTCTATAATGCAATTTTATTCGACTAGATTTGTCATAAGTTCAAAGACCCTTTTAATATTTATTTAACGCCTCCTCTCTATTTATTACTACTTATTACTATAATTATTATAAAATATTTTTGTTTGGAAATAATTTAATCAATTATTATCATTAACATCGAATAATGGAAATTTGTTGATTGTTTGGAGCTTAAATTTGGGTGAGCTTACTGTTGAAATAGAGACCAATTTGTTGTCGGTCAGTTCTATCTTTCTCAACAACCGGAAAACGTTGAATGATAATAAAAAATAAAATAAAATAGAATCCATATATATTCTATATATGAGAGAATAATAGATCAAGTTTCACCCACTAGTCTATATGTATTTATAAGGGTTGTTATTATTGTTGTTGTTGTTGTTGTTGTTAACCCTCTTGTATTTACCACCATATGTATGGGGCTAAAGTGAAACGAACATCTGCAAATGTACCGAACACATGTGTCTGGTCCTGATTGTCCCTCTTCTCAATCACTCTTGTTGTTGGGTGTTTTTTTTTCCTTTTGTGAGTATTCTTATGAACTATTCGAGTGGTTGGTGTTTTAGGTAGCTTCTATTATAACAACATTCCATTTAAACAACTAAATTAATTTGAGAATTTTCACGGAAATACTGTAATTATCAGATTTTCTTCATCAAATTGAAAATTTACCAAAAAATTATATTTCTATACGGCTAATTCGAGTATATAGAGTGTTTCAATAATTTTATTTATTATATCAACATCTTTATCAATATGTAAGTTGATTTTGATAATAATTATCCATAAAATAAATGATAACAATATTGATAATGATTTATTATTTTGATAAATGAAGCGACCGACAACTATAACACACTATCTACAGTGTGTCCCAATTTTGAGGCTCACAACAAATTCACCACAAATTGTTTGATTTTCAAGAAATTTGGGGAAAATTTTACTGTTGTATATTGGTTCTGTAGGTTCTAAATTGATGACCCCGTTCTTAGTGTGGTACCTCAACAATTAAAGTCAAGAGGGGTAAGATCGGATAATCTCGCAGGTCATTGTATATTGATCAATTATTTGAATCACCCTTTCATTATAACTTTTTTGTTGGAAAAATGTTGTGCTTGGCCAATCATCCTATTTAAACCTTCCGCTTTGCATATTACCGAATCTAATAATTTGTCTTCAAAACAGGCAAACTGTGATTTGAGGTTAATTTGAAATCGGACTTGTTGTGAGCATTGAATTCTATACAACATTCTTTATTCAACCGTTACTCTAACGCTTCTAATAACCGAAATACTAATTAAAATTGGGACATACTGTATAGAATCACCAAAATTCTACTCATAGTAAAAAACTCGAATCGGTTATAACGGATTCGTGCTAAATCTATATTTTTTTTTTGTACTATAAATTATAATTGACATTATTTGGATTATGGCGGCAACCCTTTTGTGCGACTGAATCGTCTCTAATTAATAAAAAATATCAATAAATTATGTATATGGACGTTAAAATTAATTATTGAATAGATTCTAAGGGTATACCAACAAACGAAATATAGATAATAAATATTGGTAACATTTTTGTAGGTATCAGGTGTTGTTCCAGTATAGTTATGTAAATTAGAAATTGAAAATTTGAAAGTACAATTTTCAGATTCTTCAAAAAATAGGTCAACGATTCCGTGATTCGTTCTTGAACAGATTCTTATAAATAGCTAATAAATAAAAACCTTTTTTTATCGATAAATTATACGAAACTATATAATTTAAAAGAAAAAAAAAAAAACTAAGCAAAGGAAGCCAATTGTTGAACATTTCAACAATATTTCCAACTTACCGTAGATCTATAAAATGTACAAACTTTTTTTTTTTTTGTCTTCTAGAAACAAAGCTCAATTTTTTTTTCATCTCTTGGCGTTATTACTTCCTATTATCACGAAGTTTTACTCAAAATAAAAGCTTCCCGTGTTTTATAGTTTCACATGTAAAGATGCTTGGTTGTTCTTATTACTGTTTTTCATCCCTTCTATTTTTCCTATATATTAATAAGAAAAATACAACACCTGATGTTGTATTTTTGTTTGTTACCATTCGACGACTTGAAAATTGCGAAACTTTTATTCTAAAATTTCTTCTATATATACAAATAGTATCACTATAAATTTTTGATAATATTGACATATTTGGGGGATGTTTGTTTTTCTTGTTGTAGTTGTTGATATTTAATTCTTAAGGGAGTCAAGAACAAAAAAAAATAGAAATACAATTCCAATATTGTCTGTGTGCATTTTGATTTGTATACTGTTATAGTGTGAGTACCTAAAAAAGCGCTGTTATAGTAGTAGGGGTGGTGGTGGTGGTGGTGCCGTTTCCAGTCAGCACCAAGCACAATCCTGGATGCTTGTCGCGCATCAAGCGGGACGAGCGGCAAAGGCGGGCGGTTGAACATCCTGGATCCCCGCCCGCTGTTCTCGCCTTCTCTATCCAGTGATCAATAGACGTCTCTTATGTGTTTTGCTATATTCTCGCTCCAGTCCGTAGCCAACACACTACTCACATATTAAATATACGCAAGAACAACAATAACAACAACAAAAATTATCTCCATCAAATAATTATAATTCTAGTGCTATTGAATTAGTGTACGATTATACAAATAGAACAAAATAATAACGTAAGTCCTTTTATACAAATTAGTTTTAATTTAGTTTGAAAGTAGAACTAAGTAGTAGTGTTTTTTTTTGTAAATTATTTTTTAAAATAGATAATTCAAATGCGTGTACAAATCACTAAGGGTGGTTTTAGTAGAATTTCCTGTAGGAAAGCCATAGGTTTCCATCATCGTAAATGAGCCGCTTAGCCGTTTCCTACTGCTTGTATTTATGATTTTGCATTCTTGACAAATATAAATTTTTATTTATTTATTTTTCTTACGAATTTACGATTAGCGAATTAAATTAATTAAATATAATTAATTGAAAATCTAGGGGTCATTTTTATCAATATAACTGATTATATAGAAAGAAGCTCATTATTATGGCTAAATAAATAAATGCATAATATAAATATTTTCGGTTATAATTATATTGATAAGTTTTCAATCGAATTTTTTCTGTTTTATTGATAATAATGAATTGAAGAAAAAAAAAATTGTGACAATATTGGCACCAATGATATATAAATGTTTTGTCTAAAAAAATATTTATCGTAATCGAGGGTCATAGAAAAGGTCCCAAATAGAATTAATAATGATAATTAATTTAATTATTTGTGGTTTTTTTTTTAACGATAAGTATATAGAAATAAAATTTGGTGTTTATGGGTTTTCTAATATATTTTTTCTATTTTGCGTCTATAATAGCGTTGTTAAGGTAACAAAAGGAGTGCTTTAATAAAAAAAGGAGTGCTTTAATGAAAAAGGAGTGCTTTAATGAATATTAAAGCACTCCTTTCAATTTCAA